>BQKZ01000355.1:141110-155603 GCA_036244855.1 Temnopleurus reevesii
GGGGGAGAGGGGGGGGGGAGGGGTCAATCACAAACAAAATTTGTCGGTCAATCACAATATTATATGTTTATTATGATAGACGTTTCTCGGAGATAATCATGAAAATCTGACTAATCTATAAAATGAAATATCACCTGCCGCTGCAATGTGAAAGAATTAAAAAGATTGAATAGATTAAATGATTCAGCTAATTTCAAGAATGAGTTCAATTTAATGTCATACGTTATATATTATGCTATTATGCATACCTTTTATGTTTGTACTGAGTATTTCTTTCATCATTTGTCTTTTGTACATTTCGTTTTATTGTTTGGTAATGGTAACCATTCTTTAATATATATTTTCTACTTTTTAATACAATTTTGTCCTGACTCCTATGCATGTAAAAGTTCAATTTGAAATTAAATTCCACTTTGACCTATGCACGAAAGAGTATAAAGTTCCCTAAGCTCAGATAATGTGTCTGATAAAAAATAGTATTTTGTCTGATCATGTCATATCCTACTTCGTAAAGTCTCAATTTCTCTCGCAAGTATACTGTGATGGATTTAAAAAAAAGAAATTGTCTACTTTCATGAGCAATGGTGTCTTCATAAAACGTTGAAGGCGGCAAAAACGGACAACGTAGCCGACTAGCCGACATCCAATCAAAAGCCAATATAATGTTTAAAATAAATAGCAAGTTCATGGAGTAGACCTGTACACACATGCCTAATCAAAGTTTATTCGTAGTAGATTAAGGCATGTTCAAAGGTTGCTCATTAACGCGGTGATTTCCCGGTTGAATCAAAACAATGTTTGTTTCGATTTGCCCAATGCCTAGACGTGTATCAATTTGATCATTAACACCTCTGTACCGTTCTTGGTATAGTTATGTTGTGATAGAGACCATTCTACAGGACAATAACAATGTCTTCTACAACACCTTTAGCAGGGTTCGGTAGATCTGCTTTTCTCTCAGCATGCCTTTCAATAATCCTGGGATATTGCTGGATCAAATCGAACAAAAATCCCGAAGATGCTTTTGGAGACCCAAGTTTCACACGGCAGGACGCTGGGGACCTATTGCTGATTAGTGCTTCTGTAACTCTAGTAGCGTGCTACGCATGGCTCCGGGTCTACTACCCTATCTGGTGGAGCGACCTGCTCTACTTCCAGAAGCTCGTCCGATGGGATATCTCCATCAAACAGAAGATGAGATCGGGGATGACTATCCTGGATGTCTTCGATCGCTTTGTCTACACGCAGCCCGACCACCCCTGTATCTTCTACGAGGACGAGGTTTACTCCTACGCCGAGGTAGACGGGCACGCGAACCAGGTTGCCCGCTGGGTCATAGACGCTGACCCAAGTCTCCAGAAGGGAGACGCCATCGGGATACTGCTTTATAATGGTCCAACGTATGCGTGGACGTGTATGGGGTTGATGAAAGCGGGCATTGTGGCGAGCCTTCTTAACACTAACCTCAAACCAGGAGCAATACTGCATTGCTTGAAGATTAGTGAAGCGAGGAAACTCATCTTTGGTGCTGGTAAAAAAAAAAAAACAAGTTGATTTCCCTACCCCCAGGACAATTGACCTAAAAGTGGAAACCAGAGAGGGATGGTGGGATGGGGTATATCATTGGGATTATTGAATTGTCTTATTAAATGAATATGTTTTTAATGTTGTAGTCTCCTAATTGCTGAGGTTTTTGTCGCATGCGTTAACATGGTTAATGTACTTTTTACCATGCAGGACTCCTCGTGATATATATCACGTCTTTTAAGAATATCCGGCTTTTATTGGTCAATGAATAATAGATAAATATCGGGTCCCAAAATGTGAATCGGTCAAAAATCCACGGCCTCCCATTGATGAGACAAACGTTGAGCTATATACGTATGCCAAGTATTGCCTACAGGCTGATCCCATCTGTAAATGATAAATTCGTACTATTAACTACAAAGTAATGTTTTGTTTAACCGATGAGTTTGTAGAATTTAGATTGAGAAAATAATCAATACTGTGCTGCACTCAACCCAGGTGAGGTGAATGGGTACATGGCGGGAATATATATTCCTTTAAATGCAAAGTGCGCTGGTGGCTGCCTTGAGCACTCAGCAATGAGAGTGGATACGTGCGCTATATAAATTGCATATACCATAACTATTATTATAAATAAATTGTGTTTCATATATTTTCTATTCTACCATTGAATCAAAAGAACTCTGGCCCGTGGTCAAAGACATCCTTCCCGACCTCGATGACCTTAACATCGAAGCTTGGATGATCACCGATTCCAAGATGGCGGCTCCCGTCGTCCCCTACGAGGTGGTTACCATGGATACCACCAAGCTCTCAAGTCAGCCGTACGCAAGAGATGCTCATAAACTCACGGATATGGCCATCTATATATTTACATCGGGCACAACAGGTATAGAGATTGAGTCACACATTTGAGTAAAAGCCAAAACACTCCCATCATAAGTTAAATAATTGTTACTGTCCATCGTAAGATAAGTCGTAAGACATTTGACTCGATAGCCAACGTATAGCGTTAATCTAATTAATGTGAATGTCCCTAAGTGCAGGAGGCACGTTTGTCTCACAATTCCATGTAGGAATTTCGCCGAGCGCAAGACGATCGTATTCAACAATCTAGTGATAAAAAGTACTGTAAATATGAAGTGAGAATTTGATATCTACAGTAGATGGCTACTGAAGATGAAGATAAATGATTTTCTTTAATTTAAAGTGTTTGTTTGTGTTTATACTATAGGTAATATAGTAATATTAGTAATATTAATATTAATTATCATTACTTTAATACATAATGAAATAACTTTTCTTGCATGACAAAATTAATTCTTCGTAAATATTTCTAGCTTATGAATTTTAAGTCGTATAAAAAGTTTAAGTCAATATCCATTTTAAGTCAAATGAAGAGACAAAGTGTGTGTCAAAATGTATGAATATCATCATCTTCACTATAATGTGCTTGTATTTTGTTTTAATTTGTCCTTTTTGTTCACCTTTCCCTCCACCTGACGCTATCATCTTCCCGATTGACAATAATTAGGAATGCCGAAGCCAGTGAACGTTCTTCATCGGAAGATAATCCGGGCGACGTATCTTCATTTCTTCTCCCATCTCACACCAGATGATGTGTACTACATCGCTCTACCAATGTACCACTCCGCAGCTCTCCTACAGGGGCTCTTCTCAATTTGGTATCACGGTAGGTTTTTGCAAAAAGATTATTTAATATAAGTTGTCGATCATACGATAAACTGCCATCTTGCACGTTGGTCATATCGGCCAACATCAGTTATTTTCTCATCTCACACCAGATGGTGTTTACCATACCACTCTGCAGCTTTTCTTCAGGGGTTATTCTAAATTTGGTATTACGGTAGAATTTGGCAAAAAGATGAATATGCATTTGATTTAAAAATGATAATAAGAAAATATTTGTCGATTATACGCTAAACTGCCACCACCTTAAATGCCATCTCGCACGATGGTCATATATCGGCCAACATCGTTTCTTCTCACACCTCAAACCCGATTATGCGTACTACAACAATCTTTCAATGTACCACTACAGGGACTATCCTCAATTTTATATTACGGTAGGTTTTCGAGAAAATGGACATTTTGGAAGACGCTATTTTAGTATTCCAGATCTTTTTGTGAAATCTGATTCATATTATGGGTGGAAAGGTTGAATTCGGCGTTGGTCAAGCCCCCCCCCCCTGTGAAAATATGTGCGTATATATGTTGACTATATTTTATAAACAAATATATGAGTGACCCTTTTAACGTTCAATATGTTAAGTGCAATTCTAAATAAATCATATCTCTCTTCTGAGTTTCTTTTTCTTAAATTCTAGGAGGAACGGTTGCCATAGCAAAGAAGTTTTCAGCGTCACGATTTTGGGATGACATCAGAAAGCATAGAGCAACGGGTTTTCACTACATCGGTGAACTTTGTCGCTACCTTCTCGCTCAACCCAAGGTAAACACCATTCCGATTGAATCAAATTTAAGCCCCGCGGTCACATAGGACCCCGGAAGCAACACGATTCACCCCGACTCTTTGTTAATTCACACTTAACTGCCTCAGAACAACGAGTCGGGGTGAATCGTGTTGCTTCCCGGGTCCTATGTGACCGGGGCTTTAGCTTCTTCCAATCAGTGGTGACGTTTGTTTTTGTTACACATTCTCGTTGATAAAAAAAATGTGACTTTTCATCCCTGATGCAGAGTAGACGATTGACTAGTGTTTACATATTTGTTCGTCGAGCGTATGCCTACTAAATTCAACAATAGTCAAGTGTCTTCCATGTGTGCCTCTGCGCCTAAATTCTACAAAAGCTAAGCAAACGTTGGCTATATCGCTGGCATCTTTACCATGGAGGCGACTAAATAAAGTAGACGTCTAAGATGACCAAACAATAACAAAAAAATCATGGTCAACTTGTACCATTTGCAAAGTCAACAGGAGAGGAACAAAACTCCTGGCAAAATGTTAAAATTGTCACATTCCATGCAAGTCTAACATCTTCTGTGTAATTGCGAGGAAATGAAACAACTACACGGAATTTGGTAAACCAAAAAGTCTAGAAGATTTACTTGCGTCAGGAAATCTTGTCAGGAAAGTTACTCCAGACAATGGCAAATTTTTCTCCATGTATTTACTTATATATTTCGAAATGATATGCAACTTCAAACAAAAACTAATATATTTTTGCTGAACTATATTATCGAATAAACGTTTTAACAACACGGTATAAACTATTTCCGCAAAATGAAGTGGGTTATGGACGACAGAGCCGTACGTCGTGTATTGAACCTTTGCGGACATAACAATCACAAGCCGGTTCCGATTACAAAGGAGCATTGAATAGGCGTTCGACTTAATCTTACATAAATTCATGCGTTCCAGTTATCAATCCTCTGCTTTTAATTATAATTAAACTTCCGACACGGGTGAAAACTGTTTTTGGTATGTTATTTTCATGTCAAATATTCAATGTTTTGTTCTCGCAGAAACCAGACGACGGAATTTACCATCGCAGAATAAGGATTTCTCAGGGCAACGGTCTCCGCCCAGAAATTTGGCGGGAATTCCAAGATCGGTTTCAAGTTGGTAACATTTTCGAAATCTACGCCGCCACCGAGGGAAACTTTGGATTCATCAACATCGATGGCAAAGTCGGCACCGTCGGCAGATATCCATGGTTCATGAAGGTAATGACTTGTCGTATTTCATAATCTTCTCCCATTCCCTGTTTTCCATTTAACCGCAAATGTAATGAAGAGGAAATGAAATTGGGCTCAAAGCTGGTTTTGGACGAACAAAATATACGAAAAGCAAAAACGACAATAGGAACACAAAGTATAGCCTAGTCGAGCAAAAACTCATACAAACATCCACATGCACGCATACACTCACACGGACACATGCACACATACACGCGCCCTCACACACACACACACACACACCTATGCACACACACATTCCACAACTTTCGTAGTCCATTTCGTCCAAATGCGCATTCAGACTTAGTCTAGTAAAAGACAGACAAACAAACTTGCAGAGAGAAATGAAGAGACATCACAAAGCACACCTACACCCGCGCACACACACACACACACACCCATACAAACAAACAAGCACACACATATACATACATGTACATACATAAAAAGGGCCTCTTCTTATACATACATGCACCAGGAGAACCTTTCTAACAAAACTCGTTGTTACGCTCAATATAGACGAGGTTATCATTTTGAAATCAAGCTATGATATCAAAGAAACTATACACTATAATGGCGATAATATCAATATTTTTCCTTGACATATATATTACAATTTGAAATTGTGAAATTGTTTGCTTTCGACGAGTAAAAACTTAATGATGTATATCACATCGTGAATCATATCGATAATCATGGTACTCAACAAATTTATACATGTCATATATGACACGCTCGGCAAACATGTGCTCAATTTATCTTCGATATTTTCTTATTGGCTTTAATTTTCATGTCAAAACTATAAAATTAATCGAATGAAAAAAAATTATCAACGTGATCAATTACAAAATAAAATTAATATCTTTAATTGAGTACCAAAATAGAACATTCAATATATTGTAACTAATTTTAAGCCTTTTACCAAAGGCCTGCTTATTATAACACTAGGAAAGGCAAAGGTCTTAAAAATTATTTGTATTGCTATATAGTTAATCGTGGAAACTCAATGACAACTCATCGCAATTGGTCCGGTGTAGTATTTCTATAACAAATCTTTAACATCTTGTTTAAATACACCATACAATTATTTTTTTAAATGGCCCTTTCGGCAATTCAGAATTAACTGTAAACTGAGCAAATCTATCACAATTATATCAGTAATTGATAATATTATATCCATGTATTGTTACAGATGGAGAAATAAAGAGAAGAGAATCCCACAATGTGGGGAGAAAAAAAATGAAGATAGAAAGTTTAACCGTCAAGAAGATGATCGAGAGCAAGTTCATGTTTCTAGTTTTGGCGTATTATAAATAGTACCCGTAAATAGCACATCGGATGAAATGATCAATGTTAATGCAATTTGAATTCGTACATATATTTTTATTTCTCATGATATTTTTTTGCAGAGGGCAATCGATACTCTTGAGATTGTTGACTATGATTATGCGACCGGAGAACCCAAAAGAGGACCAGATGGATTATGTATTCAGCTTCTACAAGGTATGCAATAAAAATGAATTAATCATGAAAACTCACCCTTTTCATTATCGTTCACCGCAGTTCAACTTAAGATTTAAATCATTCCTTATCACTTATATATCATTTTAGACTGCTCTTCAAAAGGAGAGAAAGGCACCAATGTTCCCATTTGGTTTGATTGATTTTATCATTATGCATCATTAGCAAGAGTCTTATATCATTTGACATTTTGTGTATGTAACTATGATAACGGTTTCAAATATGTTTTTCTCTTTGAAGCTATATCAGTCTAGGTCTAGCTGATTTCTATTTCCAAATTAGTTACAAAAAATTGATAGATTTGTAAAATGAATTCAAATGACTTCTGTCGATGTTTTTGTATTTGTCGCACGTCGGAAATTTCCTCCATGGGCTTTGCTTTCGAAGTATAGTTTACACATATCATAAAGTGGTATTAATAACTTCTCAAAGAGAGAGAGAGAAACAAAAGTTAATTTCAATATGGTTTTGTGCATGGTAAATTTCTGATCAAATGATCTATTTCAGGAATTTAGCTGACATAATCATTTTTTCTGTAATTTCAGGTGAAACAGGACTGGCGCTCTGCAAAATCAACAAATCGAATCCTTATACTGGTTACAAAGGCTCTGAAGAAAAGACGTTGGAAAAGATTGTGAGCAATGTCAAGAAAAGTGGTGACATGTATTTCAATACTGGCGACCTTCTCATGATGGATGACGATGGTTATGTTTATTTCAAGGATCGTGTCGGGGACACATTTCGGTGAGTTTACCAGCAAACACAGAACGTCTGCCACACGCTATCAAAACGTCCTCCATACGCTTTCAAAACGTTATTCGATAATGGACGGCTTTGTTCATTTTGGACATTAGTAAAACGCAAATAAAACCGAGGACATCGGACGTACTTTTAAACAGCGTTATAAAGTTCCCTAGTTTACTTGTGGAACATTACGTTTTATTAATGTTTCCTTTTGAACGTAGAAAAAATAAAATTAGAAATCGTCCATATCACCACCCAAAATGTTTTTGCCTGGTGCACATAACGTCTGAAACGTCTTCTGGTGGTCTGGAAGGGTCTAAAAATATCAGTTCTAAATATGATTTCATAAAAATGATACGTTACCGACTTTTGTATATTGTATTTTGTATATTGTATATTGGTTTCTTTTACAGGTGGAAAGGAGAAAACGTATCAACTTTGGAGGTATCACAGGTCCTCAGTACATTTCCTGCCATCTTGGAAGCAAACGTGTATGGGGTTAACATCCCTGGTAAGCTCAATTAGAAAAAATAGTGTAACATAATAACATTGCACCCTTTTCGTAATAATATTGGTCATTTTCCTGTGACGGGGCAATATTGCACCTTTCCATAAAGATGCAGTATCACACTTCTTCCTTTTAAAGTGCAATAATTTATAGCTTATCAAAAAAAAAAAAAAAAAAAAAAACCCGCAGTAACTTTAGGGTCCGACGCAACGCCATGAGGGATCGGCATCATTCTAGCCCAAACGCTCTTCCGACTGCGCTGACCGCTGCTTTCAACCGATGAACGGACTTATGAGACCAATTCCACGAAATTATCTGTTACGCCAATTTCTTGACAACTGCTTGTTGAAATCCATTAAAATTTGAGAAATGTGTAACAGATACCCTTTGTTCCAAATATATTGAATTTCAAGGAATTTCAATCAACGTTTGTCAATAAATTGACGTAACAGACATTACAATTTCGTGCAGTTGCCGGCCATAAGCCTTCAAACATAGTGTCCGTATCCACGATCGATGGCAATGCATTTCCTGTCCACCCTCAGGAGGATAGGGACTTCAAAATAAAAAAAAAGTTCAAATTATCCACCTGATCGAGACTAACCACAGTTAATACAATTTTCATATACATCGTGATAGTACATGCGCAACTTTTTCTTATAATTGAACTTGTTTTCTATATTTGCATTATGATTATATTATGATTAGATAGGACAGACAGATTGGTTTTATATCCTTTTAATTGATGTCGTACTAAAAGGAAAACCTACACGATATACATTTGAATAATAGTATTACGAAGAAAACACAACTGTTTAATGAGAACATTTTTCGGAGTGAGCACACTTCATCATCAGCTAAAGAAACTACATAAAGTTCGGGAAATAAAATTTGGACAATCGTCACCAGTTTGCAATAATAAAAAGTATACAAAATGTTACACGTTGTCATTAGATATTATCACCTCCTAATCATCGCTCATCTCTCTTTGTCAGATCAAGACGGACGAGCGGGCATGGCAGCCGTGGTCGTCCACGAGGGACACGAGCTTGACTTCCATGACATCTACAGTCACGTGACCAACCATCTCCCCTCCTACGCGTGCCCAAAATTCATCCGGGTCATGGACGAGATGGACATCACGGGGACTTTCAAACACAAGAAGACCAAACTTGTCAAAGAGGGGTTCGACGTCGAGGTCGTAAAAGACGCGATGTACGTCATCGATGTCGGGGAAAAGACTTTTGCGTCGATGACGGGTGATCATGTGAAGGCTATTCAGAAAGGAGAACTGAAATTCTGATATTTGGATACGAATCGGACTAGTCGGCTGTTTCATAGGAAGATCAAAAGGAAGGTTTCTGTCTTGAAATCAACTTGTTTGAAAAAAATATGATACATGATTGAAACGCTGAAACGTCGAAACGTCAATTTGCGAAATTGAGTTTCGTTCTAGATTCAGGCTCTTCAAATTTTCCCAGATTCTTGAACGAATCGCTTTGTAGAACTTTAAACGTATAGACCAGTTTTTGGAGAGATGGCGCTTCAGGTAATTAATTACTTTGTGAGCCGCAATAGAGACAATATGAGGGAGGAAGTGTGGAACTGGGAAAATGGTACTTTAATTTGGTCATAGAGGGTAAACTGTCGCCCAAACGCCGTACATGACGATGTATAATGATAAAAATGATTTATTTTTAAGAGNCGCCATGGCGCCTCAGTCAATATCGACCCTCAATATCGACCCTCGATACCGACCCTCTTTGTTCGTGAAATAGTGCCACCTGATTGGTCAGTCACTGTCGCCTCGCTCGCTCGCCATTGGTTAAGACGTGTTCCTTTTCTAGTCTGCTATTTATACACTTTATTCAAAACATCGATGTATCAATGTTGTTTTTTTTTCTTCCGAATCTTGTAAGGATCAGCGGAATAAAAAACATAGTAATAAATTAAATCTATTACGTATGAAAGGTAAAATAAGAACAATATCAGCATTCATTTCCGATCACGTATAGAGAGTGGGGTCTGCATTCTGCACTAGTTTCAAATCGGGACGGTACAACCAAAGTTGTACCCTTCGTACCAGCTTCCATCACATTGGATTAATTTTGAACCTCATAGGGTATAATGATGATGCCGGCGGGATGCCGGGGTCCAAATTAGTGACTTTGCGTGATTTTGGACCCTAACTGTACCCTAATTTCTTAGTGTGTACCGACTGCGCTGATCGCTGTTTTCAACCGATGAACGGGTTTATTAGACCAATTCCACGAAATTATTTGTTACGCCAATTTCTTGACAACTGCTTGTTGAAATTCATTGAAATTTGAGAAATTTGTAACAGATACCCTTTGTTCCAAACATATTGAATTTCAAGGAATTTCAATCAACATTTGTCAATAAATTGACG
Organism: Temnopleurus reevesii; assembly: GCA_036244855.1. Classification (NCBI taxonomy): domain Eukaryota; kingdom Metazoa; phylum Echinodermata; class Echinoidea; order Temnopleuroida; family Temnopleuridae; genus Temnopleurus; species Temnopleurus reevesii. Next base: position 151,541 of record BQKZ01000355.1, read on the forward strand.
TTACAGAAATTACAATTTCGAGCAACTGCCGGCCATAAGCCTTCAAATATAGTCTGCATATCCATGAACGAAGGGTTGGTACCCCAAAATAGAAGAAGATCAAATCATCCACCTGAGACTAACCAAAGTTAATACAGTTTTCATAAATATATTGATAGTGCATGTGCAACTTTCTCTTTTTGTCACCCAATATTGAACCTTCTTTTATCTGAATATGAATAGATAGGACAGACAGCTTGGCTTGGTGAAGTTTTAATTGCACAAGCCAAATGTTACATGCTGTACTAAAAAACCGACACGATGTAAATTTGAATAATAGTAAAACGAAGAAATTATAACTTTTTGATGAGAACATGTTTCGGAGTAAGCACACTTCATCATCAGCTAAAGAAACTACATAAAGTTCGGGAAATAAAATTTGGACAATCGTCACCAGTTTGCAATAATAAAAAGTATACAAAATGTTACACGTTGTCATTAGATATTATCACCTCCTAATCATCGCTCATCTCTCTTTGTCAGATCAAGACGGACGAGCGGGCATGGCAGCCGTGGTCGTCCGCGAGGGACACGAGCTCGACTTCCGCGACCTCTACAATCACGTGACCAACCATCTCCCCTCCTACGCGTGCCCAAAATTCATCCGGGTCATGGACGAGATGGACATCACGGGGACTTTCAAACACAAGAAGACCAAACTTGTCAAAGAGGGGTTCGACGTCGAGGTCGTAAAAGACGCGATGTACGTCATCGATGTCGGGCAAAAGACTTTTGCAGCGATGACGGGTGATCATGTGAAGGCGATTCACAATGAAGAAATGAAATTCTGATATCTGGATATTCGGAAATTAATCGATTTAGTCGGCTGCCTCATTGGAAGATACGAACGTGGGTTCCTGTTATAAAAATTAACTTGTTTGAAAAAAATATGATACATGATTGAAACGCTGAAACGTCGAAACGTCAATTTGCGAAATTGAGTTCCGTTCTAGACTCGGACTTTTCAAAGATTCTTTAATGATTTCTTCTGCAGAACTTTAAACGTATAGTTGAGTTTTGGGAGAGATGGCGCTTCAGGTATTTAATTACTTTGTGAGCCGCAGTAGAGACAATATGATGTAGGAAGTGTGGAACTGGGAAAATGGTACTTTAATTTGTTCATGAAGGGTAAACTTTCGCCCAAACGCTGTACATGACGATGTATAATGACAAAAATGATTTATTTTTAAGAATATGCATAACTAAAAGAACAGTAATACAAGGTAATTACATAATATATGAAAAATAATAAATTTTGTATAAAAGCAAAGTCTGAAGAAGAGGAGTTTTCAGCTAAAGATAGTATTTTGTAGAGTGATCACCCATCAAAATCGATAGTGTTCACGAATATGCCTGTTTATTAATATATTCAAACGTATTCACGCCTTCTCGTTTGTAAAAACAAAAAAATAAAACAATTAACTGCAATACTTGTAATCCAGTTTACATATATTACTTGTAACTACGTCGGGCAAGCTTCGGGCAAGGTTTCAGGTTGCCAAGAACTATCTTCTTCTATAGGTTTCTCGGCCAATTTTACAAGAGTATACATTCAAACCAACGAATGGATGTTCAGATTCGACAAACTTTGAGTTCGTAAAATCGCTTGTACCATGGTTCATTTTCCTTTAAGCACCGGTCACATATAGGACCCCGGAAGCAACACGATTCACCCCGACTCGTTGTTCTGAGGCAGTTAACTGTGAATTAACAAAAGAGTCGGGGTGAATCGTGTTGCTTCCGGGGTCCTATNGGGAAATTTATTCAACGTAGCAGACTTCACGCCAATCAAAAAGTCGTTTATCTCATCCTTGAATTTGAAACCACTTCTTGCGTGTGTTTAATTTGATCATTTTATGTTGGCAATCTGAAATGTAAAAAATGTGAAACCGCGTGTCAATAAATCAAATCAACTGTCTGTATTGTTGATCTCACCTTTCGTTCAAATTCCTTCTAAATTGAGAGATGTTACGTTGAACCGAATGAAATGATGAAGTTGCACTGGAAAACATATAATAAACCCTACAATTGGATCTCATTCGCGAGTCATTCATGCGTTTTCCTTTTGAAGTTCCGTTCCGCGAAGATAAATATGGACAAATTAATCAGAATAGCCACGAGAAGTGTCCCTGCGATATGAAGAGCGTTGAACACGATGCCGAAACATCAAATACTGTATAAGCAGAAATTTTCGCGGTGGTTTTATTTTCGCTAATTCCGCGGTTATGGCCTCGTGAAAATTTCCACTCTATATGATGCACATTCATTTGTGTACAAACACTTTCAAAAACGTGAAAATAACAACACGCCAATGTGTCAAACTGGTGAGAAATCGCGAAAATATCTGTACGCCAAAATATTGGCTTATATACAGTATATGACCTGATTTTAAGAAAAAAATAAATCGAAGAAAGAGAGAGAGAGAGAGTGAGTGAATGAGAGCTTATGAGTAGCGCATTCTGAGGATAATATAATGATATGATTGAAATAATTCTTGCCTTATCCCGACATGGATAAACATTCATTGACAATGCTTTACCGAGAAGCTGTGAAAAAAAAATCACAAAAATACTGTCAATCAGTGTTTATCCGTGTTGGGAGAAGGCAAGAATTATTTCAATTATTTATCTACCCAACACAAAAATAATTAAATTTAAATAATGATATGAATTTTACATTTATATCGTTTAATTTCTACAGAAATGTTCTCAATTGAGCATTTCGACGAATAGATATTACCAACAACATTTTAACTCGCGCAGTTCATAGACGTCATGAGTACGTAAGATTAAAAAAAAATATCTCGACATGTTTCGGCTTATAAATAAAGTTTGCGTACGTGTGATTTCGTAACGAAAGTGGGAATCGCATCCGATTTTGGTGCTTCTTTAGTTGAGAAAGCCTTTTTACAATTTGCGTCAAATCACCGTTCTATTGTATAATTCAAATAATCACAACTTCCTTATTTATTGTCCGATTTGCTTTACAATTTTCCCGAAGTATCTATTCAGCTGATTTTTCTGCTTGTATATAAAGCAAGATATTTCTTTCCCAGACTCACTCTTTAACGAATCTTAAGCCCTAGTCATAGGGCAACGGAAGCAACAAAAATCTTTGTTTGGAGGCAAATAACTGAGAAATTAAAAAAGAGTCATGTTCAGTCGTGTTGCTTCTGGACCACTATATGACTAGGGAATTACCTGATGTGATATCACCGCTTATCATTCCGAGAGCGTGCACAGACAACATTATCAGGATTGCACTTGGTACGTTACTTTCCATCCTCACCGACAGCTTCATGAGACCCGCTGGGACAGCATCCAGGAGGAAGATGATGAAGCCTTGGACAGTTGCCATGGCAGCGAGAGACGCGAATGTAGAACTGAGTGGGTCAAGAAAGAGGGAAGTGGCGCATACTAGGCAAGAGAAGAACGTGGTCGTCGCGGTGCTCACGTTGAACCAAAGGAGGACGAGATAAAAGAACTTGCCGAAGACGCCACTAATTCCCGCTATGGTTGACAGAAGGACCGCCTTTGATCTGGGTATGCCAAGACATTCTGCGTGCGGCACAAGAAACAGCATCCAGGCATGTGCGACACAGCCTTCTAGGAATATGGCGGGTAGAACGAAAGAAAACAGAGGCTCTTTGACAAGCGTAAAAGATTTCAGCCACTGAATAATCTGTGGAGGCAATAATCGCAGCTTATGAGCATCGTTATCCATTTGGTGATTTGTCACTGGGGTCTCCAAAGGTTGCAGCAAACGCTCCTCGACGCTCTTTGATCCATGTTCTCCCATCGTAACGGACGAATGTGCGTGATGGCGCTCTTCTCTTACGGCTTCGTTCATAGCCCTCTTCTCCGCCGTCTCCCCTTTATGGGTGCGATGAGGATCGTTCGGCTTTCGGATACAAGCAGCACAGATCACAGCGTGGAGGGATATACCGCCCAAGATAAGAAACGCCCCTTGGTACCCGTAAGCTTCTAGAGACCGTTCCAGGATGACAGGCATAGCAATTGCACCA
>BQKZ01000355.1:158688-169280 GCA_036244855.1 Temnopleurus reevesii
CGAGAAGTCACATGACACGAAAAGAAGTCATATGACCACAGATTTCTGTGCATATGACTTGAGGCCGGTTTTCCGGCCAGTCGGGTTATTTCACTTTCTCGGCGTGGCCGGAAAACCGGCCATTAGGGTTCAAAGGGTTAAGTTAGACATGTCCGACTCTGGGTTACATTTATTCCCCTGATTATCAGAGAACCCCCCCCCCCCCAAAAAAAAACCTAGTATATATTAGGAGAAACGTGATGTGTATTAAAGACTTGGCAAACCCGGAGAATAGCGACCAGGTGCGCGCGATGTATTCAATTTGTGTACAATCCTATGGAAGCGTGCGGTAGTGCGTGGGCGATGATTTTTGCACTAGATTCGACCTACAAACATTTGGTAAAGTTGGCTGAAGTTTACACTTTTAACACCAAAGTCGATTAAATTTTCAAAAGATTTCTTGAAATATTGGAGAAGGGTTAAAGAAAATAACATTTAAAACCATTATTGTGTTTATAAAATGTAATAAAAGTCGCTTTTGGACTTGTTTTGTGGATAGTTACCTGTGTGTATTTTGGGCTTCTGCCGCCGATGTTTGCAATTTTTACATGGCGCGCGCACGCAATCTGGTCGCTATTCTCCGGGTCTGCCAAAGACTTGGTCTGGGGCAGAAAAATCTTGCTTTGATCAAAATCAGAAAAATCTGACGAACAGATCAAAAAAAGTTTGAAGTAAATCCGACAAGAAATAAGAAAGTCATGAATATTTCAATGATAATGAGTGAACGGTGGTTTCCATAAATAACTGTACGGCATTTGTCATAACATGTGGCTTTCGGTCACGTGTCATGACGTAGGTCATGCACTTCCTGTCAGCAAACTTATTAACATGATGGTATAACGCGTCCTGTATTACCATGCTGTCTGGTTAGCTACGGATAGCTCTCTGGAATAGTTTTGACATTTTTTGACATGGGTACTTGAAGCGCAGCGATTATGGCAAATGTGGAGTGTTTGTAATGATTGTAAATAGACGACGAAAAAAATGTTCTTTTTGCGTTAAGCATCGAAAAGGGGGGATAAGATATAATAAAATGCTTGCACAGAAGTGCATGAACTACGTCATATAACATGTCACAACGTTGCCAATTTGCAGGACAAACAACTGTTGAGTTATAATATTGAAATATTCATAACTTTCTTATTTAATGTCACTACAATTTTTTTTTCGATCTATTTGAATTTTCTTCTTTTAATCAAAGGCAGCAACATTTTTCCGGTGCAGACCAAGTCTTTAAAATAAGTCCCAGACATGTCTTGATAGTCCTGGGGGCCATTTCATGAAAATTAGTCAGTACAACAAGAGCGGATTTTCCAACAGTTGCTATAACAAAATTCAGTGGCAGTGGATTTAAGCCGATCAGAATCAAGGATTTAACTGAATTTGTCTCCGCTGACTAATTTTGTCGCTGACAAAGTTTCATGAAATGGCCTCCGGCTGTTGTTATTTTTGGTTTAAACAGCGCCTCATTCAAGTATGAATATTTACACCTGAACATGGTTTACTAACCTACTTTCACCTCGATTTGATTTTTAGATTAGCCAATATTATAAGATACTTTGAAATCTGCATTCATTTGCTTTTATATATTATATTTTTCATGTATACAATCTAAATAATTCTTGTACCAATTTCATAACCAATCTTTAAAAAAATTCTTACAGAAACTTCAACTTCAAGTTGTCCAGGAGTTCAAAGTTCAAGCCACCAGCATCATCCAACCCGCCATCTTCTAACGCAAACCAGACGTCATTGAAGAGCTTCTTCAAGCGGAATGCCAGCAACGAGAGTTCTGCAGGGGGAGCCATCCCTGCACAAAACAATGCCAACAGTCATGGACACACCATCATGAATAAGTTGCCCGATTCAGGCGTGTTCAGGGATCAAACTAACATTCAGACTGCACCTGGTCACTTGACGAATGACACTGCTACGTCATCACCAAGCCACGGAAAGAAACCTGTGGCTTCGGTTCAGCCGTTCACTCCAAGGTAAGTTCGAGAAGCTTTAGAAAATCCATTTTATCATGAACATAGAGACTACAGAGGGTAATTTCATGTCACCAGAAAAACTTATGCTTCCAAGAGTATCACATAAGGCACTCCCCCAGAAAAATTGTTTGGACGCCGGCCGCCGCCCAAGTATGACTTTGAAAAAATGGCATTGGTCAGTGGGAAGAAGTTTTTTTTATCTATTTTTTCAATTTGCGACAGGTTTAGTGTAGAAAATAAGACTTGAAATGGCGTAAAAACTGTTATAATGTCTGAAAGTGACATTTCAGGTTAAAATATTTCTCATGGAATGCCTTTAGGTCAGACCATTTTCAGAGAATTGGTTGGTTTAGGGCATCCAAACAACTTTCTTTTTTAGGGGGGGGGGGGTTGGGCCTTAGTTGTGCATCCTTAAAATTTTGATACTATGACTTACATGTATATTTGAGACCACAGCATAAAAATAAAAGCATACTGTTTTATTCTCATTACAGTGCAAAGAAAAACATTTCTCCTCCACCAAGCTTCTTCAACTTGGGCGATATGTCTGATGATGAGGACTTTGACTTTCTTGAACCAACTATGCGTAAGTAGACTGAGCATTTTACCTATTGAACTGTAAGTAGAAGAGAAAGAACAAAACAATGTTGTTCCACTAAAATATCCCACTGAAATAATGTAATAAACCAACCTATAAAAATATATCTAATTTTGATTTTTAGTATGTGTGTGTTATTTTGATGGTTAGTAGTGATTATTCTTTCAGTGTTGTACTTTCGATAGAAGACTTGAAATCATGTAATAAATACCTGGGCATTGTTGAATAAAACTAACCACTGATGGCAACTGTCATAGCAACATTATACTTGGAATGAAGAATTGATAACAAGTTTTATTTATTATTGATAAGATAGAAGTCATTTGAGTTCATTTTTTTTTTTTATTTTTTTTTTTAGATTCTTGAGTTGATAAACATCTGATACAGGTAGAATATAATGAGAACAATAGTATTGTATATCTATTGACATTGCTGTTGAAAAAACTATTTCATTAATTTGCACACACATGTCAATACATGTATAGGTATATTTAGTTCAAATGAACATTATGATATATCATCCTTTGTATTCTTATATTCTTCATATACCCAGCTCCCAAGAAGCATTTTTCGTTCAAGAGCAAGCAAGCAGCCAACAAGTCTCTACATGTAAACGAAACTCCCATCTCCAAGCCAGACATAGCTTTTAGGCCAGTCCCAAGTGCCGAGAGCCGGCTAAGTCCAGAGAAGGGCAAGCTGTATAGTCTACTGAAGAATGATGACAGTGACAGTGATGATGATATCATTGGTAAATATTATATTCTAATTTATCATTGCCAATGTTATGAGATATACAATCATTTGGCATAGGTCTCAAGAATTTAGATTACACATTACTCGTGTGATATTGCTGTATCACTAAAAAAAGTCCTTTCTGTATTGAACAAGTGCAAATAGTCCAATGCTTCAAAATTCAAGCAACGAATTGGTTCAGCCATATTGAATTATTTTTGCAAATAAACTTAAGCCATTTTCAAGTGTAATATTGTCCAGTAAGTTGTTCACGTAATGCGGCACAATTTACATTTTTTTACATTTTATGTGCAACATTTTATTTTTCGTTTCCTCATGATGTCTGCAATTTGATTCATGAATATGGCACAACTATTCCAAGTTAACTGATGCATGCTGTTAAAATCAGGATCATCATCATCATCATCATCATCATCATCATCATCATCATCTTCACATCATCTTCATCATCATCTTCATCATCATTATCTTCATCATCATCATCATCATCTTCATCATCATCATCTTCATCACTATCATTATCATCAAATTATTATTATTACCATCATCATCATCATCATCATCATCATTATAGTCGTCATTACCTCCACCATCAATATCGAGTGAAAACTTAAAAGCTTTATTATATCTGTGTACACTGTAATATCTTATTTTTCGGAAATAAAGCACTTTGTACATTATGCACAATCCTCCAGGTTCTGCCAAGAAGTCTCAGAAGAATCGAGCCGTCATCCTTGACAGTGATAGTGATGGTGAGCAGGAGGATGCCAAAGGAAGTGAAAATGTCATCCATATTGACTGGTCTGAAACTCAGCCACCTGAAAAAGGTGAGTGTACTCCAAATAGTTCAGAGGAACTCAAGACATATTAAAAAATATATATATATATATTGCTGCTCATGGGAAATTCCACGACTTTGTTGTTTCCATTATTCTATCAACGTGTTCTTGCCTTGAGGAATTCCCCAAAATGTAACAGTGTTTAATAGATTATTTTTGTACATGTTGAATGTCAATATCAATTTCAATAAATAATTCTCAAGGGTGTCATTTTTTGTGTAATGGACCTTGCCACTTTCGTGGAATTTATGTTGATCGTAAAAAAACATCCACATAAATGTGGTGAGAGGAACGATTGGCAAAATTCTAGTATTTTTCCGAGACTTTAACTGATACTCTAATGTGCTTTTTATTTTTTTTAGATTGCTTCTATTTGGTACTTGTATATCTTGTTTTGCTTTTCAATCTTATTACAGATAAAAACGGTGAATATGACATTGGAGATGATGACGAAACATTTGTCGATGTGAGTGTATAATATTGTCTTCTATGATAAAAGTTTCTATGATTATGTAATCTTTAGCACCACATTTAATAAGGAAGCTTTTCCCTGGAAAGAAGTAGCCCATTTAAATAAATTCTTCAATCTCTAGAAATAAAATTGTCATCACTTATCTAAGGTTGACACTTATATGACACATTGTGTTGGTGGTATTGTTAATCTTTATTCAACCAATCAATACAATGTGTAGTTCATACATGTTTGAAAACTCTACTGCAAGGAACATTGCGTTGTGGTCAAAGTTGTGATAACATTTATTTTTTAACTTCTTCTTCTTCATCAGATTGAGCCCGCCCCATCACTTGGTCCAGTTGCAGAGACCCAATACGACTTCATCGACGTCCCCTCTCCATCTCCCCCGCCTTCACCGGTAGACTTCAACTTCCATGACGATATAGAATGGGACTCGTTTCACTCCCTACCCCACCCTCAAGATGATGTAGATGATGCCTTCCCTGACCCTGATGCCCCCTCCCCACCGTCGTCCCCCATTTTCAAGCAGAGCCAGCATACCCCTCCCTCCAGGCAGCGCACCCCTCCTGCAAGAAAGCGCACCCCTCTAGCGAGGCAGCTGAAGGGAGTGCCAGAGGATGATGTTACTGTGATACCCCCTTCTCAGCATGTGAAGTCTGCAAGTAAAAAGCAAATACATACGTAAGTGTTATTAGATTTTTATTTTCATTCAGGGGATTGACAGCTAATGGATGTTTCCTAGATGAAGCCTAGAATATATGATATAGATACTCAGAATTCTTATTCTATACATAAATGTATGACTGTTGTAATCAGTTGGATATCTTTCAGCAATCAATTTGTGCTGCAATCTACATTTAGTTGCAAAGTAAAGTTATCCAATGTCAATATATTTGCCCATGGGCCAACATTCATGAGCACATCCAGTAGTTTTATTTAAAACCATATACCCCAAATTTGTACTGTGGAAGCTCTGTATAAGTCAGATTAAAACAAAATAATGATAATATTAATAAGATAGTAGATACACAAAGTGTTTATAAGGCTAATTTTCCTCTATACGTATTTCCAGGACTGTCGAAGAACAGAATGAGGATATATCATCACTGACAAAGCACCCAGCCCTGAGACCACTCACTGATCAGGTATGTCCATATTTAGTCCTTTAGTGAAAATAATGTCCTATTTTCTCCTTTGGCCACGGGGCCACGGGAGAGTTACTGGATAAGCTATGCCCAGGACAACACAGTGAACAGGAAAGACAACTTAATAAAAGCAAACTACTTCCCATTCAAGCTTGAACGAAGGCTGTAGCACGTAAAAGAATAGGATGTTCGTTGAATAACAGGCCAACTACTGTCTTTTGTACGTGGGAGCCATTGTGTAGGCTTTTATGGGGAGAAGTTTACTTTTACCTGTTTGGTCCCTTTTGTATTGTTCGTACCCTTTCTCACTATAAATTCCAGAATAGGTATCTTCAGGCTCCTCAAATCCATATATTTTGCTGTTTATATGCACTCCCTCATCTCCTCTAATAAGTTCAATGCAGTATAAGGTTGAAGAATGAAAAAGAGGGCATATAGGTAGGAAAATGTAGGGCATATCAAGTAAGGATTTTTATACTATTCCTATTTTTTTTTTATAGATTTATGATAGCTAGAACTTTTTACATCAATTGCAGGTTTAATGCTGATCGGTATGGGTTTATAGTCTATTCATATTCAATCATTTTGTTTCGAATGAAAAAATATGTTAATACCTCATGAAAATAAAAATTATTTGACTAAATGCTGTTTGGTTTTAAAATATGAATTCAATATTTGTTTCTGCCTGTACGCTATATAGATGAATGCTGACGATCTACAAGATAGGCTCCAGAGTCTAGATAGTCTTCTGTATGAAGTGATGGATACAATATGCAATACAACAGATGCTTATCTCAGGGCCATGCAAGCATCAAACCAAGACGTATCACCGCCTCCACAACTTGCCATACTCAAACAGTTATCAGTACTACGGTAAGAAATATTCTTAAGTGCATTTGTAAAGGAGAAAATTGACTTTGGTATCTTGAGTGTTTAAGAAAATCTAATCTAATAAAATAATTGTTTTTTAATTTGATTTAGAAAGAAAATGGTACTTATATTATTTATCTTTTACGACAAATATTCATAATGCACTGGGGGATATATTTTAAGCAAAAAAGTTTAAAGTATTAAAAACAATCAGATTAATCATCTTGTGATTTTCAAATGCTGGATTACAAAGGAAATATCATTTGGGACCACAGTAATTTAAAGTTTGTATGATTTATTATTTTTTTTACTCACTTTTAGCTTTTTATTTGTTCAGAAAGTTCAATAAAAGTATTGTCATATTATTCTGTAATTATTCTCCATCGATGCTAGCTGTGGAATTTATTTTTGACTAAATGTTCCTACCTTGATTCAACATGATTGTCAAAAACATTGATGTCCCAAACTGCTAGTAACTTTATTCTTTACCTGTTATATTCGCAGGAAGAGAGTGAAAGCCAAGCAGAAGCAAGTGCAATCACGACAAAAGCAGACGGGATCCTTAACATCAAGGACTTTACCATCTAGGACAAATTTGAACAGTGGTCTATCTAGACTCTCCTCTGCCACTGAGGACAGCACCAGACAAACTACCAGTGACTATATTGATCCATCTTTGAATTACGACCCGCCAAGTCAAAATTTGCAAAGTAGAGATAGCGGACGTGACTTTAAATCAAAGCCCGGTCACGAGGGCAGGACCCCTGGTTCTAAAGAAACATTCAAATTCAAGACACCATCCTCAACCGTGACTCCATTGTCAAACAGGAAAGCACCTCTTGTTCAATCAACTCTTCTTGGAAGCACGTCCTCCATGCCGGGTTTCATGAGCACCTCATCCTCTGGTTACTCCTCCCCAGCCACGAACCAAACAGGGCGTGCCTCGTCCCCCTTGCCCGCCGGTGGGGACAGCTTCTTTGATGATATGGACACGCCTGGATCCAGCGGCTATGAGAGCAGAACGTCATCCACTTTCCAGACACCAAGCATGTTTGGATCAAATCGCTTTGATACACCGCAGAGTATACCCAACTCTCGGTCAAGTCTCGATCAGGAGAGGTCGTTCGATGCTAGGTCAGGCAGACCGGGGATGTTGGGCCGTGGAGCCAAGAGACCAGATCAGAACGGGTCGTTTGATGCTGGAACGGGCAGACCCGGGATGATGGGTGTTGGGGGCAAGAAACAGGATACATCTCTGGCTCTATCACAAACAGCTATTCCATCGTCCAATATGACACAAGGTATGCATTCCAGACAATTGGTAATTTCATTGTTGGTTTAAGTGTTTATTTTGTTGCAATCAGTTTCATTGGTAAGGAGACAAAAGAAAGCAAGAAAACAAAATCATCAAGTTAACTGGAAAGCATGTTTCCTTCAAAACATGATGGATAAAGTTGTGATAAGAAAAATCAAACATACTCTCAAGTTATATTTTAGAAATGTTGTCATCCTCGGAGATAGACATTTTTCTCTGTTCACCAGCCATTTCAAACCTTCATAGAACTTTCTTATGTTAACCTTGAGTATTTACCATTTGTAAGGGGATGTAATTTCAGGAGGTTCAATGTTTATTCAGTACTAATATCCAATTATTAGTTTATTACACAGCAATATGTTGGGAAAAACGATTGAGTATAAAAGCTGAATTGTGATACTGAATATGTTTTTTGTCTGCTTTATCTTCTATTTCAATTAGACTGCAGTCAGATGCCAACAGAGGTTATTTCAGACAACCCTTTCAGTGGCTACAACTTCCCCCACTCAAGGGAGCTCCACAAGGTGTTCAGAAAGACGTTTGGTCTGCATCGCTTCAGGGAGAACCAGTTGGAGGCCATCAATGCTGCTCTGCTTGGCGAAGACTGCTTCATCCTCATGCCTACAGGTGATGATGATAGCGATAGTGGTGGTGATGGTGGTGGTGATGGTGTTGGTTGTGGAGGGTGATGGTGGTGGTGGTGATGGTGGTGGTGGTGGTGGTGGTAGTGGTGGTGGTGGTGGTGATGGTGGTGGTGGTGGTGGTGATAATGGTGATGGTGATGGTGATGGTGGTGGTGATCGTGGTGGTTGTGGTGGAGGTGGTGATGCTGGTGGTGACGATGATGATGATGATGATGATGGTGATTGGTGACGATGATTATAATTAGGATGTTCACGAAGATGTTCAGTTTGCATTGATTCAGAGAGAATCAACTGCAAGCTATCAATGGTGCTCTTTTGGGCAATGGCTGCTTCATCCTCATCCCATGATGATGATGATGGTGGTGTTGGTGGTTTAGGTGGTGGTGTTGGCGGTGAGGTGGTGGTGATGGTGGTGGTGGTGATGTTGATGATGATGATGATGATGATAATGATGGTGGTGATTGGTGATGATGATTATAATTAGGATGTTTAGGAAGACATTTGGTCTGCATCAGAATCAGCTAGAGGCAATCAATGCTGCTCTGCTTGGCGAAGACTGTTTCATCCTCATGCCTACAGGTGATGATGATAGTGATAGTGGTTGTGGTGGTGACAATGATGGTAATGGTGGTTATGGTGGTGGTGTTGATGATGGTGGTGATGGTAGTGATCTGGATGATGATTATGGTATTGATGATATTAATGAGGATGATGTTCACTGTTGGTGATGGTGATGGTGATGATGATGGTGATGATGATGATGGTGGTGATGATGATGGTGATGGTGATGATGATGATGATGGTGATGATGATGGTGATGATGATGATGGTGGTGATGATGATGATGGTGATGATGATAGTGATGATGATGATGGTGATGATGATGATGATGATGATGATGATGATGGGGATGATGATGATGGTGATAATGATGATCATGATAACTGTGATTCAGGGCAGGAGTCTGACATACCAACTCCAAGAGGTCCTCACCAAGGGAGCGATGACCATGTCTTGCTTGGGATTCCCACTCTGCAGGCCCATCATTTTAATATTTTTTATCACTTGAATTCTTGCTGTTACAGGAGGAGGCAAGAGTCTGACATACCAACTCCCAGGTGTCCTCACAAGGGGAGTGACCATTGTAATCTCACCCCTCAAGTCCCTGATCCAAGACCAGGTCCAGCGTCTGGTCTCTCTTGAGATCCCGGCCACCCATCTCTCAGGGGAAATGTCTGCTGCTGCGGCTGATGGCATCTACCGCCAGCTGTGCATGAGAGATCCAGTCGTCAAGATGCTGTATGTCACCCCAGAAAAGGTCAAGAGTTCAAATGTTATCTACATCACATGAAATTATTTGTTTATATTATGATGATAAGGATATTAACACATTGTTGTAGACCTTTTCTGGATGTTTTGATACTCACATATTATCTGATGCTGTATGAGAAAGTTAAGGAATGTCTTATGGACATTATCTTTCAACATCCCCTCAAGGTCCAGTGTTAATCTGCAGGGTTCTAGAATGTTTCCACAGGAGCTATGGCATTTTATACTATACATATCAGGCCTTCTTTAGAATTTTATATATATGTAAGATTAAAAAAGGAAAGAGTTTCACTTTTCACATTTCATAAGCAGTTTTGGATATTAAGAAAACATTGTCAACACTTTACTGTACAGTTTTATGTGAAAATCATGCTAAAATGCATAGCAAATGGCAATGTGATACCTAGAAAATTATTTCCTGTTAACTGGGGCCGTATTCTGAAATCGTTCTTATCTTAAATTCGTTCTTATCTACGTCACTTTCCTAAATCGGTATTCTGAAAACGTTCTTATCTTTCTTCTTAACTTTCTTCCTAACTTTCTTCTTATCTTTTGCCTAGTTGACCACGCCCACAAGATTTAGCGCGTAAAACT
>BQKZ01000356.1:0-59941 GCA_036244855.1 Temnopleurus reevesii
TTGTGTCCTTATTTTTGCTATAGACGAACAGTATTTCCCCCTCATATACATGGTACAGTAACATTTTTATTCAACAAGCGGGCATTCAGGAAGAGAATAGTTTGGTGGCTGAAACCACACCACAGGCGAGTCTAGATATCTGACATCCTTTTTACCAAGAAATAATTTCACTCTGGGATATCTTTTGCCCCTCGGATCTCTTCATTTGTTGGTCCTGTTTCCTTGTGCGTAAAAATACCAGTTTGTGGTATCACAATAGATTTTTGTGCAGATATCTTGTAGTATGGTCTATGCGGCGACCTTTTTTGAAATTTGAACGTCTATGTACATTGAAATAAGATATCACGACAGTTTTATAATCGTAATTTTGAAAAGATTTCACGCCACTGAGTAAATGTGAAAAAGATGAACATAACATGTTTTATGCGTGATTACGTATATCTAGCTTTTTTGTAACTGAAAATGGCAATCGACGAGCATTTTCGACAATGATTACAGTTTTGAAATGATTGATTGGGCTTTCATTTTTGGCATTCCAATGAAAAGCTTTTTTTTTAATAGAGACACTAATATCGTACTATTTAATGATAAACATATTTAGGCCTATATCATATATAATATAGCATAATGATGATTATGTTTTTTTTTTATCAATCTTATCACCTCTACTGATTGTCTTTCTCTGTCATTTTCTCTCCTCACATTTCATTGCTTCTACCTCTTTCCGGGGAAATCACCTTAGAGATCTTTCAAATGATTATTCTGAAATTATGTTTGGAAACAAAGCCCTTCCATCTTGACACGGGGGATACACACAATCAAATAACAATCTCCGTTTCTTCATTGGGCCATTTTCAAACTGCTGTAAGGCAGTAGAGAGGGGAAATCATGCTCCGAGAAGAATGTCTATTCATTTCTTGTTTGATAGAGTTTTGTAGATCGAAATCAAGATCAAAGTCATATCTTGCTTAAAATCAAGAAAAAACGTTACTCAAGTAGACCGACCCTACTGGGCGCTCACAATGCTAACCATGCGGTAAATTAGAAATGCTTATTATTTCATTTTTAAGTCGTTCCTCTCACCTCCCCATTTTTTTCCTTTCAATGCATCTCACCATTGCTTATCATCAGGTATAATCAGTCTCACCCGAAAAATACCTTTTGGTACAGGTGACTAAAAATGCACTTGTATTGTAAAAGGTGGTAAACGAATATGCGAGTTAGATAGAACGCGAGATAAAAGCTTTGTATATCATATCTGTTAGAAGTTGAACACCTTTTATTCTGGATTTGATGATCATTATGCTATTCATTTAGATTTTTTTTAGTTCAGCAGGACTTAACCGCCACATGGATAGTTGCTTTGAATCCACGAAAAGCAATCAACTGTTTGATTTAGAATGAAGTTGGGCAGAAAGATCTTTTATATTCCAATCAAAATTGACTCTGTAGATAATTGTGGTCTTATCTAAAATCACATTTCATCGCATTGTATTGCATTTGCAACGATGATATAATTCAATATCTATATATCTTTGATAAGTTTGATAAACATCGTGTTTTAGGTTGATTCAACTGATTAAAATCTGCACATTCTAAAATCAATAATAATCGATTCTAACATGTTATATCACAATCATTCTTCTAGTTGACAAAATATAAACCTTTACATCGAGTTAATGAGTCTTGCTAGCAAAAAAAAATCGTTAACAAAATGGTGTAGAAAAATACAACTTTTTCTTGCATATAGTCTGCTTTATAACAGAAATACGACCACCGTGACCAATACTGTGACACTCATCCTTATAACAGAACTATAGTATTTGAAATTGAACGAGAGAAAATATTATCACACAGTTGCTCTCTGTTGGTTATTATTAAAGCGTAAAGAAGAGAACTTTGAATATATCCATTAATTTAGTTAATTGCTTAGGAAAGTGTTACACTGTATAGGGCACTGAGCTGAAATAATCATGTGATCGCTAGAAACCTAGTCACACCAGGCGCTAGGAAAAGTTGCCACAACCTTACAACCGAGTTCAGACAGTGTCGCAATATGACTGTGATGTAGAATGGGTCCGCTCCGAAATTCTGTTTATATATTTATCTTGTTTATCTTGTGCTAATGTTATGTTGTGGTTTAATGACAATTTTACTTCTTCCGATCCAGGGCTTTTATTTCCGCCACATGGTGGCAGGATACAGATTTTGTTAAAGAGTAATAATCATGCAAAAGGTAGTTGAAAAGGGAAAGGAAAGAAAAAGAGTTCATAGATTCTTCCAATGTTATCAAAAGCAGAATATCTATTAATAACACAAGATATAATATAGGTAACAAGTCACACAGGTCAGCTCTCTGCTTCTTCATCATTCATCTGGAAGAA
This sequence comes from Temnopleurus reevesii, assembly GCA_036244855.1. Lineage (NCBI taxonomy): Eukaryota > Metazoa > Echinodermata > Echinoidea > Temnopleuroida > Temnopleuridae > Temnopleurus > Temnopleurus reevesii. The sequence continues at coordinate 2,385 of BQKZ01000356.1, forward strand.
TAATTTAAATCAATAATCATATCGGTATGATGTCTGATAATACATAGATTTCATACGTTGGGATTGCACATTCCCTATCGAATTTAAGGAATTGGGTAACTTATTAGTTCCATGAATTGCTGGTGGCTTTTTGTTAGTTAAAAACTATTTTATTTTTTAGTAATCGACAATTTGTTTATTTTCTTTCTTGAAGGACCAATAAAACTTCCTTGAAATGAAATCTTGTTTATTGCACTCATATACAACTATTGCTGCTTATAAAAGCATACATTTTCCAGTTCTAACAATTCTAACCTCTTTCATAAAATAATTAATATAAATGTGATACTTTGGTTCACCTGTATTGCACACGATGTTTGTGGTGATATTTAGCCTTGATGAGCAGCCTGCCAGTGGTTCCCGTTTGAGTTAGTATGTAGGACGCAGTTGACAACTCCTGTTTCCTTTCAAAATCAACCCAGACGAAAGGTTTTACCAGTATTAGCTATTTGTTCATCATGATATGAAAAAAATGTATGATTTATAAAATGGGCTCATGATGATCAGTGCTGGATTAAGGGGATCTGTTTTGAAAGAGTAAGCTAAGTCAAGTTACACGTTGCTCGATATAGGTAATCATGAATTGATTTTCTAATTCTTTGTTTCTTATATAGTTTGTGAACAATCTAATCTGAAATATAATCTGAATACAGAGGGTAAAATCAAATTTGGTTATTTTCCTTCAGACGTTGAAGTTATATATATAACGTTGAAGATACATATAAAATGATTTAAAAAAATTATAGTTAAGCAAAGAAACATAAAAACACGATTGTAGAAAACATTATTGCCTACAAAATATCATACGTCCTAAAGCTCATTAAAATATCGGCCTTTCATTTGGCAAATGTTGCTCGCTTTTTTCACGCTATATTAACCCATCAAGGAGGCGTCGGGGTGTAGTGGTTTAGACTCTTGCCTTTTAACTAGAAGATCGCAGGTTCGAATCCCACACATGGCGTTAATTTCTTTCAGCAAGAAATTCGTTCATATTGTGCTGCACGAGATCCAGGTGAGGAAGGATTTTTCCTACAAATGTAGCGCGCTCCCGCTGCACTGCTAAAGCCACAGGCTAAGTATGCTCCATTGTACAGCGCCTTATAGGGACAACTGTACTGTGAAAGTTAGTGTTAGGCGTTATATAAGAACGTATAATTATTATCATTATTATATAATAATTCTGTAAATTTGTTCTTATTTAACTAGGAAGTATCATCTCATAATTACTTCCTATCTGTATCTTTCCCCAAAAATCTTTATTTTCTTTTAACAAGTTTTACCAGGCCCTATTTGTGGTGATTTTATTGAGGATATAGCACATTATCGGATTTCGTACAATGTTGACAATAAAATGGGATAATCAGGATAATCACAGAAAATGTTTGTACTTTTTATACTCAAAGAATTGAAACAAATATGTACGCCATGCATTTAAGGACTCTTTAACGGGTTGATTGCCTGAATACAGAAAAATAAAAAAATCTTTCTTTCGGGGGAAGGGGAGGGGTGGCAAAAGGCCAGCGTATAATACTCCCAAAGGTTTCACTGTGATTTCAGAAACGTTAGGGTTGTTATTGGCAAGGGAATATAAAGAGGCTCAAGGAAACATCTCCAACAATTTTTGAGAACGTACTTCCTCGATTCGTCCTCTCTTGTAAATGCAAGAGATTTATTTCATTTTGAACGAGCAATGACCACTAGTGACCAGTGAAAGTAAGTGGCCTAATTGTATTCAAGGGTTCTTTTACTGTTTGAAGATTATTTCATCTGCAATCATTCAATTTGTTCGAGGTTGTTTTAACGAATTACTAAATTGGAGAATTAGTCTTTTTTTTTCTTCTTGTTCAAGGAGTTATGGCACTTTCCTTGACAAGTAACTTTGTGGTTACATATCTCTTTGCGCCTTTTTTTTTTTTTTTACAAATTGGCCCACAAGTCTAATTTTTCATAAGGAGGGACTATTAAATGAAACTCTGTAACAATGATAACTAGTGTAGTTCTGCATGATATAAAACAACGTGACAAATAATAAATCTGACTTGAAATATTTAATAGATTCTGAAGTTGCGCCGACTGAGAATGCTTGTCAAATCCAAGTCCAAAGGAAAGAACTCCCTGCATATGACGGTCCCAAGCATGATAAGCGATCTTTCCATTTTGAGCAACAAAAGAAGACAAGATTAGTTTACACCGGTATATTTTGGGTGGGAGAAAAAAATAAATTTCTTAATTCGGGAGAATATGGTTGTTCTTTGTTGTTACCGTGTGTGGTTCCTTTCATATTGTAACTATTTTCAATCTTATTTGACTCATTGAGATACTTCTGGTTCAAGTTTACCCATGCAGGTGTGCGCTTCCACTACAAAGCACGTGTGAAGATGAGCACTCTTTGATAAATTGGCTGATTTTATCATTTTAGATCGTTTGTCATTTATCACTTCTCCATAAAAATAGATCGGTGTAGGAGTAATGTGGAGATTCTGAAAAGAAAGAAATTCTGAAAAAGAGATTACAGCGACTTTTTAAAGTTGAACCCACGTTTCACTGTTTTGTCGGTACACATTGATGTTGAAGTCGGTTTGATGCAAAAGATGTCTTTAATTACTCTATCACTGTTTAAAATTTTACAGGTGTCCCTGCCCACGTTAAAGCAGCAATTCAATGGCTAAATATATATGTCGTCGTTAAACCAAGTCAAGTGGTTCATATTGGTTATGAATATTGTTATCATGCAACGATCAGTGGGGGTATATGGTTGTGGTTTTCAAGCACAGCACGAGGCTTGTCGCAGGCAATTTCTAATTTCATCTTATTTAAACTCTACTATCATATTGCTGATCGGACGAACGAAGGGCTTTTCTTCTTCCTCGTCAGCCTCCAAGAACACCTGATTGGAAAAGTTGATAAAAGTTACGCTCCAACTTCCAGGAAAAAAAGCAAGAGCAATCCTTCTCCACCAGATGTTTTTCTCTGGACGAATTGAGGAAATAAACAGCTCCCCTTCTTTTTCATGCTGTATTGGCCTTGATTTAAACAGATTCAAAATTTGCTTGAAATAAAGCATTGGCAGGCCCGTTTGTGTGTTTATTAATACCAATCCAGCCTAAACAGCGAAAGGATTTGCTCGAGTGTTCTCTCATTTCTGCAGTGTCTGCTAAACCTATTTTAGGGGCGGGGGTTATTGGGGTGAGTTTATGAGCACCTTTAGATCGCGTGGCTTGTAACTGGTTATTACCGCGGCACACGCGCCAAAACTTTGTCAAGGACTGAGACAAGCAGCCTCACCGTGCACCCAGGGGTCTAGAACCTGCCTCTAAAGCCGGAAACTCTCCGTTGCTTCCTGTACTTGGTTTACGTTGACTCCGGTATAAATCTACCCTCGGATGCCTGTAGATACACACACTATTATTCACTTCACATATTGGGCAACCTCTTATCAAATTCTCTTACACCCAGTAACCAAATTAGCAGCTCAGTTCCGTCATTTTCAACTCGTTGTTGTGTAGCCACCTTGTTTATATTTTACATTTTCTGGCTCATCAAATCGAACTTGTTATTTTCTATTTATAAAATTTGCAGCTGGAGTAGCGAGCAGTCAGGTCTGCAGACCCCATTTTCACACGCCGACATTTCAGTGGCTGGACAGTGGGAAATCCCTCCACGGTGTTCAAGGGTCTAGTGCTTGGTGTGGAGGTCCATTTGGGAGTTCGACCCCTCATCCTGGTCCAACAAGTTCCTACACGTTACCATCATCGGCCCCTATTCAGCCCAGCTCACACGGCCACCACGGTGCCGTACCCTCTGCAGCGACACACCAGGGTAACGCAGCGGCAGCAGCAGCACATTACTTCAGCTTTCCTCCGACTCCACCAAAGGACAACACACCCGATAACATCATTACACCAGTCAGCCTCCACACAGCCACCGACTACGGATCCGAGCTCAAGAACGGGACATCATCGACCACGGGCAAACACATTCAGTGTAATACGAGTAACGGTGTGAGCTCCTTAGCTTCGACATCAGCCATGAGTTCGAGTGCATTAGACACGGCGTATTCTCAAGCACCGCATCATGTTCCTGCAGCATATGCATCGTTCATGTCAGACCTACCAAACGGCGCTCTTAACTTCCATCATCCAGGGGTGATGGGCAACAGAGGTCTGGCTCCTGCTCCAAAACCAAGAAACAAAAGCAAATCAACAACAGGTTAGTTTTTTTTAAATTCATTTTCTGATTCACAATACCAAAAAAGATACTGTTTTCTTTCATACACATCATTCACCTACACTTTTTTGAAAAGTTACATCAAAGATACTCTCAGAACTAAAGTTATAAAATTTCTGCATAAAAACAGATGGAAAAATAACTTCAAAGATTCACTTTTTTAAATAAGTTTCATAGGCTTTCCTTAATCTCGGATGTGTAAAATTTCATATTGCAATCGCCGGATCTTTAGATAACCCTTATGCTTTTTATTCGCTTTCCAAAATATCCATTCATGAAATAAGGTTCGTTCTTTCTGATTTACAAAGTTCAATTGATTTAATAATGTATTAGCTTTGTTTTATTATTATTATTATTATTGTCATTGTTATTAGAATCATTCACACCATTATTATCATTATCATAATCATTTTCAAAATCGCTATTATTGCTATTGTTGCTGTTTGTGATTTTTATCATTGGGCTTCTTATTACATGTTAATGACCTAACATTTTCATTAACACTTACAGAAAGCTTTAGATACTGTAATCATTTATACATTTAATTATTCCATTAGTATCCACTTTTATATAAGATCTGCAACATAACATTACTTTAATATGCCTTCAGATCAATGATGTTTTACCCCTAAAGTTATAGCATGGATATCCATTGACTAATAAATATGGTACAATCATTACTCTGGTTCTCTCAATCTAGTCAATATGATAATACCTCCTAATCGGACGATTATCCTGATCTAGATGTGATTTTCTCATCTGTTTGCACCCTTTCCCGCCTTTATCCGTCTTGTTCCAGTCTTAGTTGCATGAAATGCAATTTATAGCTGTCGAGTTTATGTTTCTTTCTATATTTTACCCCGATGAATATAATGTAGTCATCATACTTATAATCTTTTAAAAGAAAGAGCGTTGTATTTATTTTTTAAAAAAATAAGGAGAAAAAAAGCTTTTCATAACTTTTTCAAACCTTTTCTTTTGAAAGATAGGTCTTTGATTTTCGAGCATTAGAAAAAAAATGACAAACGCGCAAAATTTATCTCATAATCTACGAAACGGTGGTGTCAAATTCAATTGGTTTTGCCTCATAAAGATGGCAAGATCTCGGTATATGTATGGAACAACAACTGTTTGCAGTGATAATCATATAAATTATTGCGTTATCTATGACAGAATTACTCAGTGGAATCATGGTTTTCTGGTTTTAGATCGATGGTAGAATCAACAATTTAACCTATCACGTAGGTTGAAATCGTGAGGGAAAACGAAGAGTAGAAAGTGATCGAGGGGACATGAAAATACGAACAAAGAAAAAAGAAAATGATGGAGGATGACTGAGGGAGGGGTTAGGGCAAAATGCCGATAAAAAAATTGTTATGAAGTTGATGAGATTCGCGTGTCTGGCACACGACTGTAGCGGAGAGAGGATCCCACTGCTGCCGCGTCTCTGGCTGACCCCATGCCCTCTACTCGCTTGCCTCATGTACGATCAGGTTACAGTTCAATGAAACCACCTGTAACCATTTATGTTGCTTGCTCATATCGAGACTTTATACTGTTGGATCCACTTACATAGCACGATATGATACTAGAAATTCTTCCACGGAAAATCATATTTCATACCTAAAGATAAAAAGGTTAAGATTTAAATCTCCCAGGCATACATATCACGGGCAATTACCATTTTTTATTTTGATTCTGTCGCTTCGTTTTTCCAAAAACGCTCAGACGACCTCAAAACCTAGAATTGCTTGATTCAGATTATGATTTCACTTTGATTTTTTCTAATGATAAGTTAAAAAAAAAAACATGAAAACGCCTTACTTCACTGTATATATTTTGTGAAGTGTACATATACATTGTTTCATATGGCACATTTATTTCATTTCGACCGGAAGTTGAAAATGAAATATTTAATACAATTGTTACTTTTACTGAAATATTAAATGAAACATCCTGTGTATCTTTGTGTTCTATATTTATCAACTTGGACCACTTTTGAGATGTTTTTGTATTCGTAGACTTGGTCGGGGAGGTACAATTACATTAACCCTAACGGAAATGGCCACACGGCTTCTCTGTCAACTACAAGAGAAAAAACGTCACTGTCTACGTCATCAACCTAATTAGTTTAACCATTTTAGTACTGAAACACGGTTCCAAACTCAACATCAAACTTGGATGGACTCCAATCAAGAAACAAATAGGAGGAGGGTTGATACAGGAGGTTATCAGATACTCTATCTTGTCTTTGTTACCCAAATAGAATGAATTCACCACGAGTAAAACAAAATTTGTAGCATTTATAACGATGTAATACTTATTTGACGAATAAACATGTGTGTTTTAGGTGTTAAATAGTTTGTTGCATCTACCTTTTATTAAAAAATATATAATCAGCTTCGGATTCTGGTAATTAATTGAAATAAACGGTTCTCATATCATCTGAAAAGGTTGGGCCAAAAGTTACCCGACACTATAATCAGCATACTGTCCACCATTTCTACCATATGTTGGACACATTTTAACAATAGTTATGTAAAAAAAAGTCCAACAACTTATAGTTGAAATGTGCAAATATGTTATAAATTGAACATGATTAACCGGTAGCTAATTGGCTAGTATGTTGCGCACCTCTTACATTACATGTGTCTACACGTTTAACTCATATCTTGCTTCTTCTGAAATCTCCTTGCTCTGTCAGTATTTGTAGTTTCTCATTCAATTCTCGTAAAGTTCGTCTGAGATCATGAGTTTTCTGTCCCTCATAATCCTGTCAGGTATCCATGGCAACATGAAGCACTTTTCGCCAGGATCTTTTAAAACTGTAGAATGGCACCTTTTTCAGTAGTGTATGCTCTAAAGTTAAGTGTACCTTGATAAGGATATAATTAGCTCGTGTATTACGTCAATACTGTTTAACAGCCCCTTGGGCTATGTAGCTGTCATCTAAAGGCCTGGGTGCCATTGGCAATTATCTCATCAAAACATCGCCACATAAACTTTATTCAGGTAATCGAGAGCTATATACTACGTCACAAAATGACTATGGCAATGGCTTAAAAATGGGTCAATATTCCTTAGTTAGGAACATCTAAATTTTCTCGCAGATTCTCACGTTCTATGTTGGAACTCTTATACGATTGTCCAAAACACGATTTTTAAAGTTTAGTTTGCCAATAATATAAAATAAGTTTTTAGAACAAAGGAATGTCAATCAATTATTACATAGAAATCATGTTTCAAATGCATGATATTTAATTGATGATAATATTCAATTTCTCATAAAGCTCACATGACATCCTAGACAAAATTTTCTCTTCATGTTTATAAAATCTTATTATCCAAAGAACTTATGATGCCCAACAATATATCATAGATTGAATACCATAAGTATGCGGGAAACCAGTGGTCTTGGCTCCATGAACATTAATTTGCATTTATCATATAAGGGTCATTGCACACCTAAAACGTTTTCATTCAAGGTCATGTTTGTCAAAATCTATGAAATTGACATTTTGTTACTGTGGAATAGAATAGCATATAGGGGTTGATTCAGTTGACAATTTTGATTAAATCTTCTGAAATAAACAAAGAGCTTATCATCATTATACAAGAATTTTAAGGATCAAAAGTGTGTCATTGTCATATCATGATGTATAACAAACAGTGTGATCCGGGTAACAATTGAATCGGGACCTTTGTCAACTGTCTTATGACTGGCTTATAACAGCTAGGCATATTCAGGATCCCACTTACTTAACGCCAGAATGGTCGTCTAATGAGAATCGGAAATTATCGGAAAATGAAGAGCTCAACAAACACAGTTTTGGCGCGCTCCCCGTGCTCTTCTTCTCTTCCCTACCTCACTCTCCACCAGCCATCGACTGAAAGGAAATTTGAATTAGGAGAGGACAGAGGCAAAGCACCTGACTTCGTCCTCCATTCGTTTCTTCAACTTTTGACCTCAAACCAGATTTTCACTGATTTTCCGACAAAAAGGAATATTTAACCGCGATAAATGGAGAATTTTGTTGACAAATATCCTTCATATAATAAGTCATCTTTGAGTAATAATTTAAGAGATTAAACAAATGGAATACAAGTATCATTGGATGTGGGTTGTTTAGGATTCACGTGTTTCCATAAGCAGCGTCTCGGACTTTTGCCACCCCCCCCCCCCCATTCCCTCCCGTAAACCAAGCCCAACGCTCTTCAAATAATCAACAGTTCATTAAAGTCTGGCTTATTAAGTAAACCGGTAATGTTGATTTATAAAGTGTCAACCAGTTAGCGCCATGGCTGGGCGACACTTCTTCCTCTGTGCACGGTCTTTATCTTCATTCAAACATAACCAAGGAATAACCTCTCTCAATGATGATAGATACGTGCAATATTTCACATTTTATAACGATCTGAATGTTGCATAAAAAGTCATAAAGAAACAAGAGAGTATTCACTTTTGCTAATATATACTTGGACTATCTTTATAAGATGTAAAAATACTCATTTTATTATACGTAATAAATCGAGCGTATACGTATAATGTCTTTAGAAAATATGAAAAATACTTGTACCTGGAACTGATTATACATTTTTTAAATTAAACTATCCAATCAATTTTTAAAATATCTTTCTTGTATTAATGAAGTGCAAATTGTCGTTTTTATCAGTCTATTCATAAATTCATAATATTTTGTAGCAAGTAAACTGTATATGTTATCAAAGCTTTTTATGGATATAATATTTTTCCTTTTTCCCCATATTGTCTTTGTTTGATCAGAGGGTCGAGAGTGTGTAAACTGTGGCGCCACATCTACACCTCTGTGGAGACGAGATGGTAATGGTCACTATCTGTGTAATGCATGTGGTCTCTACCACAAGATGAACGGACAGAACAGACCACTTATCAAGCCGAAGAGGAGATTGGTAAGCTCATGAAAAGAAATATTCCACCCATTAAGCATTGTTCTTAACCCATTGACTATTGGAATCAAATATTTACTGCACATAGTCTGTGAGAATTACATAATTTAGTAGTCAGTGGGTTAATTCAGGTTGTTCCAGCCGTAACCAATTTTTGTTACAATTAGATCATTCAATTTCGACGGAAATGCATACTGCACGAAATCCTTTACCTTGTATATAATTGATCTTGTTATCCTGTTTAAATGTGTTTTAATGAATAAATAGTTAAATAAATAAATAAATTAATAAATAAATCCAATGCTCGAACGCCAACGTGAATTTTGAAAATGGTTTAAATTGATCGGGAAAACATACAAAGAATCTTATATAGTACAGTGATAATTGTTGAAATACTTTCTAAAATAGCTATACATACAATCGCACATACATACCAGTAAAAAAAAGGTTAAAACCAGTCAAACCATATACTCATATTTCGGCAAACATAGGACAGTGTGATTACAAATATCGCCCAGCATTACAAGGAATATTTTCGAATGAAAAGAAGTTGAATAAAAAGTACGAGGCCAAAGTCTCTTTGGTCATGGAGTCAAAAGCAGGGCTCCTTGTTCATATGAAAAGATACTCTTCCAGATCGACTTCAGTATGATAAAAAGGAAGATTTATTACTTTTGATATCAGCAATATACACGTCGAAATGTGAAATATGATATTCGAAGATTGTTTTTGAAAATATCACTATAGATAGGCAATGGGACTTTTTATTTTACTCTCTCGTGTAATAATAACAAGTGCAGAAAGATTAATGAGGATAGGACAATGAAAGGAAGCTAGAATACCTGGAGAAATGGGAGCCAGGCTTCACTTTCACTTTATCTGTCCACAGTGCATCACAACAATGTTTAATATATTGCGTTTGACACATGCACTAAGATCGAAAGTACTCAAAAGTGGTGAGAATTAGAAAATTAAGGTGTTTTACCTTGGGTCAGACAGGGTTTTATGTCAAGTCCTAGTCAGTGGGATCAGTGTTTCTTTCAACATGATGGCTTTCTTGGCGAGAGTAGCAAAACGAATTTTAATTCGATGTTTTACTGAAGTAGACTTCTAATCTCGACTATCATTCCTCTTAAATATTATTTCAAGTTCTGTTTTATATTCTTTTCTTTGTAGTCTGCTAAGAGGACAGGGACATCATGTGCAAACTGCCAAGCTACAGCCACTACATTATGGAGAAGAAATCCCAATGGAGACCCTGTGTGTAACGCTTGTGGTCTTTACTACAAACTTCATGGGGTGCGTAACTCTTTTATATTCTTTAAATTATAGCAGTTTCGGGATTTTCCCCAAGAAGATTTCATGTCAAATCAGATCATATCACCGCCAGTTTCACTTTGTCTAGCCGAGTGCTTAGTACGAAAATTTCTTTTTCACTTGCGTTCGTTTGTGTGTGTGTGTGTGTGTGTGTGTGTGTGTGTGTGTGTGTGTGTGTGTGTGTGTGTGTGTGTATGTGCGTGTGTTATTTATGTGTGTGTACGTATGCGCACACAGCACTTATTTGTAGAGAATGGATTTCTGATGTTTTAAGAAATAGGTTTCGAATAAAAATCATAAATCCATTGTGCTATAGTTCTCTCACAGATACTGCATGTTCAATGCTTCCGTGATTACTGTAGTAATAAACTGGGTATAATGGCTAACCACACACTTTCAAACTTCCGACCTGCTTTACATGAATAAGGTTCAACTTAAATTTACAAGGTCAATCCTCAACTTCCGTATCACCTCATTGATGGTGGCTTAACCAGATTGTTTACTATATGGGGGTTAGATGAGGTAAAACTACTCGAGGAGTTTAGGACGATTTAATGATTACTTTGTATTGAATATAAGATTCTCTTTTTGACAGAAGTTCCTACCGTAGACTTAATGTTTTCTTCATGTTTTTTCTAAATATTTTACATGGGTGCTTGGAACGGTTTGTGATTGGTCGGCTACATAAATTATATCCTTATTCGTTATTATAATTATTCTCTGCTCAATTTTCATTTGCTAATATTTCCTGGTCAGTTTTCCCGTTCTATAAATTAATTATGATAAAGAAGCACTTTCGACCCTTGAACATTTTTAAATGTTCTGGTTGATATCTTTTTCGACTGATCAAATCGCAAATTTTAGAGACGCATCTTAGAAAAAGTCCTGTTTCTAATGTGCTTCTTTTGAGTGGTCACGGTGACATGAATCATGACTCAAGAATCTGCTGTATAATAACGAGATGTGAACTCAGAACAAACTTTCAGTACTTTTCTCATTATTTATTCTAAATTCTCCACCCAGTTTATAATCTACATGCGGTGTAGGGTCGAGAAGTGCTAACTTCTGGATGGAATTACTCCGATACGTTCTCCTTCTGTTTTGATAAAAGTGCTGATGTCATTTGGACTTGAAAGTGTTCGAAGGCGAATATAATAAGTCCTCAAATGAACACCAATTCGACTGGTTAGTCCTTTGGGATGTAGGCAGCAGCACGTATGGAAGCAATCATAGCCCATGCTCTATCTAAGTCTGTATTCTCTTCTCCTTCAGTTTTTCTCTGATGGGGCTGCAAAGATGGCTTTTGACATTAATCCTCCATTGAGCATTCCTATGGGACACCATTTATGCATGACACAGTACGGTGTTCTTATCACCATCACCAGACGTGAACTGACCCCCGCAATTTGCTGAACTTTTTTAACGGGGTGGATGTTGAAGGGGATAATTTCGATTGGTCATCCCCAAAAGGAAGGGAGTGTAAAAGTCATCTTTATTTACACTTTCATGTTTTACTATCATTCAGTATCGCAGTAATACTAAGAAGAGTTTATTTGATGATTGGCGATAGGATTGCAGTGTTGTGGTGTGTATGCATTTGGGTAAATCTAATTACACACATAAAGAACACAAAATCTTAATCAAGCGAGATTGATATAATAAAGGTGTTCGGGATTAGTTCCTGTTTGTAATATTTGTGCAGTTAATGTTACTATGGCGATGTTACAAAGGAGAAATAGATATTATATTCCTCCATGTAGGTTCCTCCATTATGGTGCGCATTACGCAATCAACTATACACTGACATATAGGAGATTGTATAAATCAATTCAGTATTCAGCAGAAAATGTATATATATATATATATAGGATCATTTATATTGAAGCCATGTCCTTGTACAGTACAAATACCACGGGTTCAAATTGTGAGCAATGTCTTCTTTGGTCTTATCCCACGGAATCAAGATCTTCATGACTTGTAATATTTTCCTTGTTGAAATTGGGAGGAAATCATCGATCCTCCTTAGAGATCATCAATTTTGCACGTTTTCTATTCTCCCACCAAATGTTTTGCATTCGTCACAGGGTTTCTCAGTCGATTGTAAGTGTCTTCTGCATATCCTACTCGAATTTCATCGAATTTCCGCCCTTGTGGATCTGCCGGGACATCTTCGTGTCTTCTCAATATCTTACTAGACCACTTTATTCTCTCTCTCTCTCCCTCTATTCCTACTACTACAACCATACTCATGAGATTAATTATTTTAACACATACGTACACACGCAAGCACATAACGGTATTGAACACACACACACACACACAAACACACACACACACACAAACACACACACATATATATACGGGTATAATTAATTCACCCGTAAACAGTGCCTCAGTCTCATTGATTAATTAGGAAGTGACCCAGACAGTTTTGTTTCAATAGGTATGTCCTCGTAATGTATCTGAATAAATAAATTTAAACAAATTATGTTGCACCCCCCCCCCCCGTTGATCGTATAACTGTGTTGATATCCATCATCATTGTTCTCCTTTATGCATTTACATGATAATATTTCTATTTATTCATGTATTTATTTATTTATTGTCTTCCCATGTGTTGATCTTCTGTTTGAACGAGATCTTAGCTTGAAGTTTTCACGTTTCATTCACAATTCCTCTCTTACCACCCCCAGGAATTGTCTTGACATTATCTCATCTCATCACATGGAAGATACGTTTACAGGGTCCTCTAATATATTCCATTCGGGTTGTTTTGTGAAAAGAGATCGCACATGTTTCCTGTATCATCACCGGGGAAATTCACGATCAAGTTGAGAACGTTTCAATTAAACAAGGGCAGGTTCAAAGATGTTCACTGCAGGATGAAATGCTATCGGCCTAAGATCTTGTCATTTCGCGAGGGGAATTCCTCTTACCAGTGCCCTTGAGGCTTTTAAGGCAACAAGTAGTCATACCAGGGGCCACGATCTTTATGTCTGTAGAACGTATCAAATAACAAGTTGTTTGTGTCAACAAGAGATCCTAGGGTTCTTGGATCAATAAGAAAATTATAGCTAGAATTCATCTTAATTAAACTGGATTAATCTTTAAGATCTATGAAGTTTGGCTGAGACATGATTCGGACCAATCAGGTGGCTAAACATGGATCGCTTGGTTCTTAGAGGTCTTTGACAGTAGACTCGCTGCTCACACTTCACCAAGGTCAATATTCATTCAATGTTATGGAATGATGTGTAGACTCTCAACATGGATTTAATGGTCTTATGAAGTCAAAGTCACACACCGATGTGTCACACAGGCAGATAAAAACGCATAATTTACATTTTAATTAATTACGAGTCATCAAGTATAAATCGTAGATAAGTACCACAATTTTCTCCTAAATGTCATAGAAATTTAAAAATAGCTTTGAATGATAAACTATACAATGACTGTTCCTAGAAAATCTCCAGATAATCCTTGTCAAATTTTGTCGAATTCTGTCACAAAATCAACATATTTAGGATAATATTTATTACCCCTTTAATAAGGATTATTTGTAATAATAATTGCCCTCACAAATCATCTTGCCATCACGTGATTATTTAGCTTCAAGTTGCAAAATATTGATATTTCTTACAAAGCTACTTATACTACAGTACTAAGTGTAATCATGGAATCATTAGAGTACAGCTTCCTTGGTGTAATATTGGGAATGAATCAGCTATATCTTTTCAAAAGAAATATTGGTTTTTAATTGAACTTTTGGCTCGTAACAGCAATTTTACGTGGAATAAGCATAAGAAGTGGGTGTTTTAGAATAACAAAATTATAAGGTTCAGCTTTGTCTGTTGTATTTTGATATTGAACAAATTTGAAGGGAACATCCTTATTTCATACTTCATGCCAAAGGACCCTCCCACTGTACCCTTAAAAACGTCACACAGGACTTATTTCGTAATTTAGCTCCTAATGACGACATAAGGATTCGTGGGTAAACGTCTTTATTACAGTGAACATAGTCGTTAATCAATTCATTAAACCAAATTTTGAAATAAATTATGAAGATGTTACGTGCAGAAAGATGCATAGGCCTACTGAATAATTTAATCATCATTTGTATAATATTTGTATAATCTTTGTTTAATTTAATTTCTGTTTCCATTTCTCTCCGATAATTCTATAACCTTTTTAAAGAGCGGAAAGGGGGTATGTGGCAAATGGAACAACATCTTAACTGCTGAGTAATTGTGTATGAGAAAGAGAGAGATAGACAGAGGGGGAGAGGGAGAGAGAGAGAGAAGGGGGAGGGGGGAGCAAGCTGATGCCGATGATTGAATGAGAGTGGATCGAGGTCACGGTCAAACTGACTTAGTTCTCTGGTCAGGTGTGCTCCTGCTCAAGCCAGCTCTTGCTATACCGTACATGCTACAAGGGTCAATGATCCTACAATGATATCTTCAGTAACCGAGTAGTGACGTGTTTCTCAGTACTTGGATCTATTATTATTAACACTGTAAGCAAAAAGCAATTTGGTACAAATTATACAAGATTTATCCATTAATTTGGGGGTTATTTCAAATATTTAAATATTTTGAAAGCTTTATGTTATCAGCTCTGACATTGTTACACTCATTTTGTCATTCAATAGCTCCCTGAGAACATTTCCGAGGTCCATCGTCCCCCACTTTGCATGTTATTTGGTCTTTGTTTCGGCTCTATGGTTTAGACTTGACTTTCAAAAGGCAAGGTCCAGGCCAAGCTCAGGGGCCCTACATACCGTGCCATCGTACACAACAGTCCCTCAACGTCTGTATGGGGCTCGTATCGGGCATGGCGCCAGCACTAATCAACTCAATTAACCGACTAGCTCCCAGCCACGATGGCAGAAACAAAACCAGGACCCCTCGTGTTCCAAATCCACTTTTATTTATTTGTCTGTATGTAACATAGAAGTAAGGAATACTGATGAATCTATTAGCACTTGGATTAATGGCATCGGGTCTTAACGCGTGCCTGGCGCAGAACCGATCTCATGGTTTAACATGAATGCATCACATTAAGTTCATGATAATACACATGTATAGTATCGTGTTTGAGGAATAAGTCTAATGTTGAGGAGATAAGAAATCCATATCTTTAGTGAACCAAGAGTCAGAGTGGTTTAGATGCTGTTAAGCCGGCTCCAGTGTTCATGTCAATTCTGAGAATTCTTTCTCCCAATTCCACAATCATGAACAAATGTTTGTTGAACAATATACACCCTAAACAAACAAATACACACCACAGCACAAATTAGATAAGTTGTTTTATGACTTTGTAAAGATTTATTTTAATTTATTTTATGTTCATTTTCATATATTAATTAAATTACATGATTTTATTTATGAATATATAATTTATTTAAATTATTTTTTGGGGGGCATGAGGGTGTATAATAGGCCTTTTATATTCCCATTTCACAGAATATTTAAAGACGATTTAACTGGGCTAAGGAGCTGCCCTGGGATATATACACCGGATATTGTAGGCAGGAACCTCGAAGTTAAACTCTCTTCACTAACTATCACGTAAAGAGAGAAAGAGCGCACAACGTACTACATAAGCAGCTCTTTTCAAACAGAATGGTACCAAAGTTCTCTGGACAATGTAGCACCATCCATTTAAGAAATGCTGTATTTCGAGTATTGAAATGATATGATTGTTAATAGGTTGCTGAAGCATTGAACCTGATGTAGCTTTGAAGAGTGAAGGATTTCCCGATGGCCAATTAAACTCCTGAAAGGAAGTATTTGACCAAAGATTAAAATCTCTATAAGAGGATACTTATCTTTCAAGCTATTACACTCCTATATGTGCGTTTCCCTTGTGATTTATTTTCGCTCCCATGATCGTGAGTAAATCGGTACCTCTCTGTGTAACCAGCGGATACATGTGGTATTAATATGCATTCAGACAAGTGAAGTTCATGTACGGTTTTTCAAAGACTAAAGAGTTTGTCGTTCTTTCTTCGAACTACATAATGTAGAATAGTCTCGTTTAAAAGCAATTTTGGTAATATTATACACTTTCGGAATATAGAAATTCCGCCTCTGAAACCCCAAACTACTCTGACTTAAATGGAATATGAGTGTGTTTGGATGAAGTAGGACAGTTTGCTAATTATAATGATAAATGATAAAGAATGGTAGGATTTGATTAAGGGAAATAAAGGGAGCAACCAGGAGCGAAGCCACTGGTTGGTTTCACCATGGTTTCACCTGTTGTTAGACCGTCACTATCGTCCAATCCCTAGTCGATACTGCGATGACGTCAGCACCCACGCGTAGTACTGCCCCCAGTGGCGCAGGGCGACCGAGGGGTTTTCCGACCGATGGCTTATCTCTTCACATCAAACATCCTCAACTCAACTTATCAACTTCCGTTCTCAACAAACGAGTTCCTGAAGTAGGATAAGGCAAACCGAACGAGAACGGGTCTCGGGGGACCTCGCTTTTTTGTTATTTTCTTCTATTTTTCTCCCTCTCTCTTTCAACGTGCTTTTTACAAACTAAGGAGATTATGATATTGAAAAGAAAATATAATCGTCACTTGCTCATTTTTAATCATAAGATCGGACTTCATTCCTCACCTGTGTGGCGATATTGATCAATGAAGTAATCTTTATTTGGTCTAGTCCAGGATAAGGTCTGTAGGTAAGAGAAGCATCCCATCGTGCAATGTTGACATGACTAGTCTAAAATTAGAACTTTTGAAATAATACCTGGTGCGTAGAACCTCGACATGATTCTTTTTTGAAGGTGTCCCCCTAACCTACCCCGGGCGATTGATGCGCTTCTGGTCGTGTTTAGAGCCATTTATTTCGGTAAAACTCGCTGCAAAAACAGATGAAAATGAGATAAGAAGGAGTAAAAGTTCACATCATAATTTGAAGGAGTGACGTATTGGTTTGGTAGCGAGGATGGAGTGGGAGGGGTAACGGGACCAATGGGGGAGGGGTACAGTTATGACGTTATGAATCGATTATAGTTGAGTTCCATGTGAGAGGGAGATTTTGAATCATTGAAGCGTTAACAGGGGTGGTTCATGATGACTTGAAAATCACAGAAAACTATTAGACCATCAATCAGTCAGGATAGCAAGTGTTTTATTCGGACAACTTTAATAACGGTCCAGCTATGTCATCTCCTGCATCTGAAAGACGAAGCCTCTTTTCATTTTTTTCTTCAATTGACTGAAGATTTTCTTTATAATTATAGCTCCGTTTCTGTCAACTTTAGATTATAACAGCTTACGTAGCGCTAATTTGCTTCAGTACATTTCCGCAATTTCATTCATATACCAACCTGAAAAATTAGATTTTTATAATAAGATATTACTCCCCCCCCCCCCCAAAAAAAAAAATTTTGAGCTCGCGGAAATAGCGCATTAAGGGGCAGCTTTACTGCGTTGAAATAGGACACTCGGTATTTGATTTGAGCTAGCATTATGTAAAAAAAAAAGAAGAAAGAAAGAAAGAAAGGAACAACAATAAAAGGAAAAGTAACCTTATTAGGCGGAAATGGTAGAGCAGTGTTTTAACTGCGGTTTAGCTCGTGTCACAGGGGTCAAGCAACACGCGCGACCTCCACGTGGCACTAGTCTAATCATTTCATACTCGACCCTTTACTTGGAAAATGGAAGGGGATATTCTCATAAGATCAGAGAACACTACCCTGAAACTTGTTCCACCATATACCTGACCAACCAACATTGTATGTTTGTTAATCATTCGTGCTTATCAAAGAAAATCTTACTGTTTCTTAATATTGTAAGAAATATGATCATTCTTATGGATTCTGTCGATTCTATCGATTCTAAATCACTGTTTACAGGCCACTTACCCGTAGAATGAATCTATCCCTAGAAATGCAAATGCAATTTTAGTCCATTCATAATTCATTAAATACATCTATTGGCTTTATCGACGAATTGACGTCGAACACATATGTTTAAAATGTGTTTTTCCCCTGTCTGACCTCAACCCGACTTTACATCTGGGCAACAGGTCTGTTTATACCCGATGTTTGAGATTACTTGAAAGATTTACGAGAAGATCAGGCGCGTGCCTCTAGTTTCTACAACCTGTCCCTTCCCTTTATACCATGCAGGGGACCCCTGACCCTATGCCAGGGGGAGGGGCCTATGGGAGTACGTTAAGATGGATGCCAGCCCACCCCCTTCCCCGCCATGCAAGGCCCATTAGACATTATCCAATCATAGATACAACCAGTTTAGCTTTAGAGCAAATGCATTAGCTATTGTAGCTATCATTCTTTTGAAACAATTTTGACGAGGGCGTCAAACATCTCATTTTTCATTCTCCCTGGATGTCATATACTGCTTGTTTGTTCCTTCCCTTACCCTGAATAGTAGCCTGTTATCGTCCTTACCCACAAAGCACGACCCGGCTGCTCCCTCTACGAGTCAATGTATGATTTATGATTATGATTGGCTGTTTATTGATATTCCAGAAGACAGTTACCTCCCCAAAGCCACACATTTTCGCTCTATTTCTCTCTCTCTCTTTCTATCACTCTCATTATTTTCTCATTTGACATTGAACTACCACCACCTTGTCATGCTTTATGCCAAATGGTTGACCATATTTGGTAAGAAGCCTTCTCTCAGAGCACGAAGCCAGAAACATAATCAAGCACTCTAACTTTATATTTTTGGTGTGATGCCCCGTCCCCTCCACTAAATGATGGTGGTGGTGATGATGGCAATGATGGCGATGATGATGATGATGATGATGATGATGATGATGATGATGATGATGATCGTATGGACGATGATACTGATGGCGGTGATAGTATTGGTGATGACGGCGCTAGTGGAAATAATGGTGTAGTTTGAACATAACTTTTTAAAAGATAATGTTCATAGGAAATAAAAGGAGAAAGGAGAAAATTAGATAGAATTGAAAGAGAAAACTGAATAAAAGATGTAAGAGAAGGAACAAGTTGGAATGATTCCAAATGTTTGTCATCAAGGACCCGATGTGAATTTACTTTCATAAAACTTACGTCATACGAATGTTAACTTCATAACATAGATAGAATAAAATAACATAAGAGACACGTAAGGTTATCATGCATGTTGCACAGTGATCTAATGTTTGTTATCTCTTCTTTTCCTTGTCAACAGGTTAATCGCCCACTAACTATGAAGAAAGAAGGAATCCAAACACGAAACAGGAAGTTATCCTCCAAGTCGAAGAAGAACAAAGGCAAGCTCGGAGTGGACGGTCTTCGCGCTCTGTCACCTGAAGACATGCATCGGTTTGCTTCATTCAGCGACCAGGCTTTCGGTGCTGCTCACTATCCTCATCACCACACCTCCGCCACAATGGACTATGGTATGACGACGGCGTCGGCCTACGCCACGCACGCACCGTCCGTTCCCTACCCGACATCGGGCATCTGTAATTCACTGTACCCTGGTACGACCACGCACCACGTTCCCGTCCCGTGCAGTTTATCGCTGTCATCTCCTGCCACGAACATGGTTGGTGCTCTCGCGTAGAGTCACGTCTTATTTTGATGATAAATTATAGAAACTGCGAGCTGGACTCTAAGACACGTTTACGCTGTCGAAGTTGACTGCAACCATATCAACTAAGGATCTGATGATGAGAAAGATCGAACATTATCGTGGATGAAAGTGAAATGGTTGCTCATGCATTCTTTCGTTTTGAGACAGCTACCAAAGACAATATTATTATTGCATGTAGATATTTGTAAAAACATGTATAAAACTTATTTGTAGAAGTAGAATGTAAGTGATTTTTAATAAAAAGTATTCATTGTATTAATCATGTTCTCCTCGCTATTCAGCAAACACTCTTACTTGCCAAATCACAATGTGAACAACTCTTTTTGATGAGTAAAGTTTTCAATAATGTTGACTTGTAATTCATCCAGCCAGTCTGTCCTGCCCTTTAAGTTTCATGATGTACCGTTCATTTAAACGAAATTTTGAATTGAATTTGCCGTCATTTACGAACCAGCAACAACTGCCTTAAAAATTAGGTGACGAGTTAACACTCCCATCAACATTTTGTCGCGAGATGGCGTCAGTCGCCTTTGTATTTCACTCGATATAGATTTCTCAATACGATTTATCGGGTTTATTGTTTTTATTGATGTATTGTCTATAATTGTATAAGTACAAGTTTCATTGAAGAATTTACGAAATACTAATATTTTTGAAGGATTTACCACATTTGTAAAATGACGCAATGCATTATTCTTTACATGACCATAAATGACAAAATGTGATTATGAAGTTTGTAAATATCATAATCAAAACCATTATGGTTGTGATGATCTGAAAAATGCTTTGCAGATGCGAATGGTCATAATATTGTGTAAATCATGAAGAACCCTGGAAGACACACGTAATTATTTTTTCATTCATTCATTATTATTTTCTTTGTTTTTATTGAAGACCAAAAAAAAAAAAAAACAATGAAGACAAAAGAACAATTATGCGCTTTCTTTTTTTACTTGTTTTTTTTTTTGTCTCAACACAGATCGCTATTTCTTTTTCTTTATTGTTAAACCTAGTTTTTTTCTACTTGCAAGATGTTACACCATGGATTTCAATCATAATTCATAGATAAAATATCTAACGGCTACATTTTTTCTTTATATGTTTATCATTATTGTTTATTCTTGAGTTTTAAAAATGTAATTGTTAGCAACAATTGTACATGTATGTTTTTTTATATTTTTTATCACAGAAATATACTTTGTCTCTTATCTATTCAGATTTATACTATTCTGCAATTTGTTTGAATGTAGAAATTAATGTTCTCAAGTTTGATTTTCCTTTAACAAAGTATTATTTTATCTCAGGTCCTAAGGGATATAGACAACAAGAACAAATTGGCATTATTTATTAAAACATCAGAATAAATCAAAGAAATAAATTTCTTTGTACCAAGAACATCCCAAAAATTGTTTCTAGTCGCTGATTAGAAACAAAATATTCAGGCTTCCAAATCTAAAAGTATGGAATGTAAGTTAACAGCTCTATAAAAATAGATTATGATTACAAAGACATTGCCAACCCCCATTCACTTTAAACATACGTTGAAAAGAATTGTTGCGTTCTCAGTCAGAATAAATGATTATTCTTTTCTCATGGATACGAACGTAACCCGTCGCTCTTGATATTGGACTGTAAATTAACTTTTGTATGAATTATTTATTCACGACAGATTGCAACTCATGTAAATAACACATACGCTCTCGTGTTCATTTGTAAATTTCCCAAAGGTTGCTGTCTATTGCGGACCAACTTCATGCATATTTATTGTTAAAAGTATTATTTGTGATAATATTCGTTGTACACACAGTAACAGATTTCATTGAGGAACAACATAACAACAAGGAACGACAGAAAATTGTTTTCTTATACAGGCTGTTTCTGAACTCACTGAATGGAATAATTAAATGAATTTTCACAGGAGGCGCTGAATAGATCTGTGAATCAATACTGCATTATTCCCGGCATAATTATTTTATCATTACATTACATATGTGCATGTGAAACATATGCAAATTATTTACTAGCTGTTGAATAAGATCAATCGAAATCAAACACTAGTGTACAAAGACAGAACCTGATTTCTCACAGGATCTTCGAGCACATGCAAATTACCACGAAAATTCATGAATAATCCGATATTTGAAGGCAATGTGCTAACGTCGTTTTGATCCATTGAATAAAGATCAGGATTGATTCATCAGTGCATTCCGTAGTATGCCATCTTCAGTATGATGATTTGAATCCATCAAAAACAAATTGGTTTGTACAAAATTATTGTTACTAATGCATTTGTGAGCCATGTTGTTCATCGTTTCATTAGCATTTCTCATACAGTTTTCTTGTATAAATAAATGCGTATTATATTTAAATGAGCGATTTAATCTATTCCAAGTATATTCGAAAGATTCTGTGTATTTTCTTAATCGTTCAGATAGTGGTGGCGATGATGTTGGAAAATATCTAAATGATGTTGAATGGGATGGTTTTCTATTAAATATTGGTTATGAGGATAATGATAAAGATGCTTATGGAGATGGTGGGTGATTGTCGCAGCAGAGATTTATCCTCGATGAGGATTGAGATGGTGAAAATGATGATGGTAACTATGATGGTGATAAATATGCCCGTGATGATTGTGATGATAATGGTTATGATGAAGATGTCATTGATGAGCATGAGGATACAGGTGGTGATGATGGTCATGATGATGAGGAAGATGGTGATGTTGGTGATGATGGTGATGATGGCGGTGGCGCTGATAATGAAAATAGTGAAGAATGATGATGGTAATCTTGATGGCGGTGCTGATATCAATGATGAAGAATGATGATGATGATTTTGATTTTGATGATGATGATGATGATGAAGCTGATGCTAATTATCATGATGGTGGTGCTGATGATGAAGAATAATGATGATGATCTTGATGATTATTATCATGATGATGATGATGGTGAAGGTGGTGATGATGGTGCTGCTGATAATGAAAAGGATGAAGAATGATGATAATCGTGATGATGATGGTGGTAGTGTTGGTGGTGGTGGTGCTGATGATCAATGACGATGGTCATAATCTTGATGATGATGTCTTACAGATGATGGTGGATGATAGAGGTGGTGAGTGGTGATGCTGATGATGAAGAATTATAATCATAATCTTCATGATGATAATCGTGATCAAATATAGACCCCGTAATTATCATTATTATAATGTGCACAAATACCAATGGATCAACTTAGATTTCAAATTCCAAATTGAATTTTTTGAGATTGAAATTTGAACAAGAGAAGTCATCCAGCAACAAGAAAATATTTTGTTTTTTCGTGAGCGATGATTCTCACAAGCTGGCGCTCTGCTTGATACGGTTTTCCTAAAACATGTTCGATTCGCTGTGGGACTCAATCACGTGATATGGGGAATTGATGTACGAATGTTGTCATGGCGACGTGTATGCCTGCGGCTGTCACTCTTGATATTCTAACTATCCTCCTCCTTTCATATTCCGAGGGCAGCCATTGCCAAGACTTGATGATGACAAGGAGCGATGTTTGGGAAACCAAAACAAATATGATCTGTCACAACTCTTCTCGCATATCCTTCACGTTTGGACCGTCTCAGCTTGAATGACTCCCCCGACTCTTCACCGGGTTCTTAACCCAACCTCACGTTCTCACCGGCCCAAAGTTCCTGAAAACACCCCTTCCTCTTTGTCGTTCAAACGCATTTCGGCAAGAATAAAAACTGTGGACAAGGCATACATGATACAAACATTATGACACATTTGACACAATCCTAGAACAATACAATGCTTGCATGGTAGCCCTATCGAAACCAATTAAATTAAAAAGGGAAGTGCGTTTTCATTTGGGTTTGATTTCAGAACTATTGGCATGTTACCATGCGTCTGCCTCTATATTGCGAACATCATGGTCAAAACGGTGAAATGCTTCTCGAGAAAAATTAACAGAATTAATGATGAAATGTCTAATTTAATTAACTAATGTTCAAACCATGCTTGCACCCATGATTTGAACAGTGAGGGGGGGGGGGGGGGGGGGGGGGGGGAGGGGCTCAGCCAACTTCATATTTTGCGTCCCTCCCCCTTCACCGAAAAATTGAAAAATTAGCCCACGATGCGCAAATACAATCGGTTAAACTTTCAATATGATGAACGAAAATGGAAGTTGTATCTTGCAAACTATTTGAGAGATTTGCGGTGGTATAACATCTGCTACATTTACGGAGAGAAAGAATCTAAGAAAGTGAGGACGATCCCATCAATTCATTTCGTTACCCTCTGCTCAGTGCAGGAATTACGTAGTAACAAAGCCACTAGGGTATCAATGCAGCTAAAAATATTCGCTTCGCCCTTGGCCCTCGGAACAGGCCCCCTCCTCACGCATGCGCACAAGTGACAAGAGATCACACTGCCTACTATCAATTTCAATAAAGTGTTTCTTAGATGCTTCCCTTGGGTAGGATCTAGTGACACCATTGGGAGGAGGAAAAGTGATACAGAACTTTGAGGTGTACGAACAATCGTAAATGTTACACATCCGAGTACAAATATTGGTCTATCAGTCTATCTAGTTGGTCAACTTCCAAATGTGATGATCAAATGTGCTGAAAAGGGAACTTGTAATCACATTATATAGTGATTATGAATTTTGTGTGTGTCAAAAACGGAATTAGGAAGATTACATTGAGGAAAAGCTTGAAAACGAACAAACTTTACTTATTAGAACATTAGGACGTATTTAATCATGCGACCTTCATTGTGGAGTCCAGCTAAATTTTAGAACATCAATAATTACAACGACTATATTGCGCTTTATACTGGTGTTTCTGAGCGCCTTGTTATTGGTATATAAGTAGACTAAATCACTGCAACAATAAAACATACATCAGTCATGACACGACTTCTCGTTTGCAAGAATCATAATTGTTTAAGCTGAAAACAGACACTATTTACAACAAAATTATTTACAACAAAACCACCATGATAGAAAATGGTTTTAAATTGATTGTTTTTGGTTAGATATCGGCATAACAAAATCGTCTTTTTTTAAAGAAATTATTCTTACACGCATTGACATTATACACACAATATAGACTTTTCCATAAATTTTCTTTGTATAACTTTGATCAGATTAGACTTTGTGAATGCTGAATTTTGTCTTCTAAGCGATTTTAATAAGTTATGCAAAATATTTTAAACTCATCACACAAATTTTTCACGGTGGTTTTATTTCTATACGTACTATTATTTTGCGATGTATTATGTATTGACGTCATTGATGTCCATCTTTTGTCAAATCAGTAAAATAGAATATGTAAAAGTAGGTTATGGGGTGAAAAGGTCAAAGCAAGAACACGAAATATGGCATCACGTTTACATGACTAACTTGTTCACTTCAAGTTCATTTTCATTTCATCTTTCCCAGTGATGATAATTAAGCTTTAGAATGGAGGCCGTTCATCCCACGAACAAACCGATCGAACTCGACAAAATTTCAAGGATCTCTCCACCGACTCAAAAAATGAGAGCCAAACACCGAACGGATGCTTACCCCAATCTATGACGTCAAGCATGAATTATGAAGATTTGTCACATGATTGGTTCAATCATCAACCAATCACAATACCTTATTCCCAAGGGGATTCCCGTTTATTCAATTTAGTTGAAAAGAGGATGAAGGGGACTAAAATGATCTCGGAGTGGAGGTTGTCATAGAGGATGCTATGCGGCAATACGGGCAAGCTTTATCCTCAATGCTTGGCTGGTTAGACAAGAAAATTTGATCACAAATCCTGTGAGAGATCAACAAACTGACGGAAACATTAGAAATGATGAATGTAATCTAATTTGAAAGGGGCAAAATATAAGCCTCTTAAAAATTATGGATTTCTTGTCCTTCAGGGGGTGATTTGGCAAAATTTCAGCAATCAAATTACTCTCTGATCTGTTGTAAATATGCAACTTGAAATTGTTTAAAGACCATTAAGATTTCTCCACAAGATGGTGGGAGTGAATAAATATAAGGTTCTGATCCTGTGATATATTTGCTCAAAATTTGTCCATTCTAGGATCATCAAAAATATTCAGTGAGGCTATGATCTTGTATTAGTTCACGCAGGTAGTAAAAGAAGAAAGATATCTGGTTGGTTGGGAATATATTTTAGAAAGTGTCATCTACTACTGAGACGAGGTTAAGAAAAGAAGATGGGTGCATATCACAATAACCATTATAAGTCTAAGAGATGGTTTAATCATGACTTATTAATTGATCATTTAAGATTTGTAAAAAGGGATTCATCCCAAAAAGCCTTTTCAATTGAATTTTGGTAAAGATGGAATGAGAAGATAAATAATGTGGATAAAATGTGGATAGATAATAAAACACAATGTAGGAAAGTGACAGAGGTTGGTTGGAGTGATTTGCCGAGATGAAAATTCGTCTGTGTTTTCACGAAATGACGGTGGCTAAAGGGTATTGTTGCACGAAGACAAAAAAGCATGGTATAGCAAAATTCAAAAGGCATCCTATAGACATGCGTGCAAATCTCAATCGGAGAGCACATTTACATGAAATGGTTTTGTGCAACATTACTCTATGGCTATCATCACTTTGTGAAAACACTGACGAATTACTTCATTGACTGTTTTAAGTTTGCTTTTTTAAAGTAACTATCCACCCTTTCTGCTTTATGCTTCTCCCCTTTCATCTCTTTCTTTTATTCCCTATTTAATAATGATAATGGTGGCTACTTGTATAGCGCACAGGTCCACCTTATCGGTGCTCATGGCGCTGAAAGCTTTACACTCACTATTACCCGGCCCTAGCTGGCAACCATTACGGCGCTCCGCATTACAAGGAATTTCTTCCTGCCGTCCCCATTTACCTCACCTGGGTCGAGTGCAGCACAATGTGGATGAATTTCTTGCTGAAGGATATTAACGCCATAGGTGGGATAGGAACCTACGACCCTCTGATTGAAAGGCGAGAGTCATGACCACTACACCACGGCGCCTCCACATTTAAGAATGTTTCTATCTAGCTTGACATCTATTCATCTATCTATCTGATTGAATTACCCATTTAACTATTTTTATCAACCTACACTGTATCTATCACCTCGCTCTCTCTCTCCCTCTCTTATTATCAATCCTTTTCAAACTCTATCCAAGGAAAAAAAAATCATGATTTTCTATATCCCCCTCTCTATCCCTCCCCCATCTCTCTAAAACTTCCACCCTTCCTCTTTTTGTATCTTCCGATTCTACCCCTCTCTATTTCATAGACCTCTATCACTCTTTGTTAACCAATCATTATATTTCCACACATATCTTCACAATTTCTTACAGGTTCTTCTTTGATTAAAGTATAAAAACGACTCAAAGTGGAAGCAGCACTCGCTCGCATGCTTTCTACACCCCATGACCCCACATTCCACAAATTGTGCAACAGATAACATTTCAGATAATATTCGTAGTTTATTGGCAGAATGAAGAATTGTATCTGATGATATTGTATAATTGCACGCAATAGAGATTTAACATTCACTTATGATTTTGAACTACAGATGCAAATACTGAGATTAATTATCCTGATAAATCTGACTTGAGATGCCATATATATCTGTGTCCTTGGAAATATGTATTTCAGTTTTGTATGTATTTTAACTAAATCATTATACACCAACTAAGTTTTACATTGGGTAGTAAAAAGAATACAAAAATTAATTTCAATCTGATGCAACATTTTTCTACATAGGAAAATTTCCACCAGGAATGTCCATTACGGTATAAGAATTAATGAATACTTAGTGTGTGATGGATTCTTACGTATATTAGAGGTGTATACCCAAATTTTTTTGCAGCTGTTTCTTGGCCTACAAATCTGGTAATTTTTACCTGACATAAGTAATGCCACTCTGCTATATATAGTTAATAATCACCTAAACATATTTTCATAAAATAGCAGCATATATTTCCTGTCATTTTTTTTTGTTCTGAATCATCATTTCTTAATTATAGATTTTCCCGTCCAATATCATCAAAATTGCATTATATTCAATGTAAAATCATTCAATTTGGATGGAATTTGAAAGACCAATGAGATCAACATTTCATAACCAAAGTTGTAGATTTAATTTAATTTGATAAGCATGTGATTTCATGTTTTTCTCATGTTTGGGTGCAAATAAAAACGATCGTATTCACAGATTGCAAAAATGTGTTTTCAAATTTGTGCCAAACTGCTATTACTTTTTGGTTGGTGTGAAAATGAATAACCGATTTGTTCTGCTAATTCACATGAATATCCCTCTAAATCGAATTTTTACAAGATTAAAGAAATAATGTAAAGCTAAATTGAGTGCTAAGTAAAGGAAAATGAAACATGGGATGACCGACTTAAAAAAATTCCATCAAATTTAAACATTCATTTGTTGCATTGAATGAAACTCTGATGAAATTGACCGGAAAAATCTATATTATTCAATCAAATCATTGAAGTAATTACAGATCTTATCATTTTGTTTTTGCATTAAAATATGTGAGCACTCATCTTTAACTCTTCTTGGTGCTTCTGTCAACTTCAATCTATTTGAGAATACTGCCATTTAAAAAATGAGACAAATCTTTAGTAGTTTAGTTAAATGATATTTTGTCATGATAATAATAGAGTAAGCTAAGAGGATAGAATTGTGTGATAGCTGAACTCTAATAATTTCTCTTGCAGTAGTCACAAACACAGGAGTCATGGACCTCAATGTTGACTTGAAGGATTTGTTCTTCTTGACTATCTTCTGCGGATGTTGATTGACACTGGTGTGTTTCCATGTGAATGGATTCTACAGAGCAACCATCAGGGCATCTCAGTCCTTTAATCTGGTGGGAGCATTCCTCGACTGGGATGGTGGTAGGTACAGGGATACAGGCTGATGATAAACATGGATGGAAGAAAGAAAAAGGAAATGTGATGTAATAAACAAATCCTTAAAAATTTCCTGCAAATTTACTACATGTTAATAACCAAAATTTATTTCAATTGACTATGAATACATCATGGTATAAAAATTTAAACGCTCGAACATTTTACACTATACAGTGCTAATAGCTCATAATTAGCTATGCATTCTCAAAATGAAAGCAAACCAAAAATAAATATATCAGAAATTCTAGAAAAAAATTAAAGTAAAAAGTTAATCATTTCCTTTCGCCTTGTATCTATTATTTCTTAGGACATTAACTGTTCTATTTCAATCGTTATTTTTTAAAAATTATGGACAAATTAGAATAGTTGATAATGATACAGTATCAAAGTGCTTTGATCTTTGTATAGAAGATATGAATCTATTGTTAATCTTACTTCATATTAATCTTCACTCCAAGGAAGGAATCTTATTCATTTCAAGTCCACTCAATTCATACATTAAGCTTGATTGTCTCATTCATTACAAATAAGTTGCCAAATGGAAAATTGATTGGTATTTCTACATACTGCAGTTAAGACATGGTCGTTGCTCCTCTAGTTGTTGTGAGTTGCAGAGCTGATGTCTATGTTGAGAACCTAACCCACAACTACGGCTACCACTCACGCAAGATGACCATAGAGTCCATTCACAGTTATCAACAAGTTGTGCAACTATTGGCAAAACTAGAAAGAAGAAAAAACAGAATTATGGTGAAATCATTTCTTCTTCATCATCTTTAATAAAGTACAATGGAAACTCAGTATGCCTTGTTATAGCAATAATCTCTTTATAGCAGGGTTAAAAAACAATAAGTTATTAAGAGCTGGGACCAGATTTTTCCCTCTTTATATAAGATGTTTCGTTAAATCAGATCTCTTTGTGCCGAATTGCCACTGTATCAATGTTTTGTTTAAAGGAATAACTAAATCATACAAATTCTAAATTATGCCCTAACTTAGTTTAAAAACATGTTTATAAATAAGAAGTAGTAAACAAAGAATATAAAAGAGAAGAATATAGACTGCAACATAAATAGTTTGGTCCTTCATTCATCTTTTCACCCTTTTGTGTTCATCTACATGGGTCCAAAACAATACTAAGAAATAAAGCATACAATTTTGCTATCAAATGTGGAAGAAGCATAGACCACACAGTATTCTTGCTTTTTACATTGCTCTATGAGCCTGAGCCTTACTCATATAAGAGCAATACAACAAAATTACAAATCAGATATGAACAATCGGAGCAAGAATTTCAGGAAGGTCCCCATATGTATGGGGTCAGATGTACATATTTAACTGATTTGTCATGTAAGTCATTAGAGAGAACATACCTTCATATGGTGGGATGTCACATGTCACTCGAATAAGAATATTTGCCCGCACATCATCTCCTTCTGGGTTACGAGGGGTGAGCACCTGTGAAAAAACCCCACAAAACCATGAAAAATAGAATTCACTACTGAAAAATGTTTAATAGTGTATTCTGAATGCGACAAAGAGATATTTCCCCTTAATTTGACAACTTTATTATTACAGAGCATTAATTAACAAAGCTTTCAAGTACATGTAAATGTCTACATGTATGAACTATATCTGCCTAGCTTGTGTGTACAAACCAACATGATTAATCTTGTATGCATGACTGAACACACATCAAATAAAAGAATGTCATTTTCTGAAGTCACATGAATTCATTCTTTATGATATAGACTGAGCAGACATAGGAAAAAAGGGTCTTTTTCGTTCTATTAATAATGGGTACACTCACTTCAATCAATCTGGATTAACAGCCAAATTGAAAAAAATAATATTTATTTAAAACGAATTTCAAAATGTCTTTTTTTCGTGAACACTATGCTTATCCATACACAAAATCATTGATTAGTATGTGAGTAGTAGTCTAAAGATTGACATTAAAGCAATATTATCATCAAATTGAACATGAAAACCATTTAAATAATTCTTGGTACATAGTGCTCACAAAAAGACCCTGGTGATTCTTTAAAAGTGATATTTTCTATCTTGTGTGTGTTCCTTCATGCATAAAACATGGGTTTAGGCTGATTTTTACACACAAACACATCAGAGAGATGATCAACATCACCTGCTAATTTTGTTTTTGTTACTGGACACCCCTATTAATAAGTTATACTACTTTCAATTAATGAGAAAATACTTTTTGTTGGTTTTTGAAGAAATGGTGTGCCAATTGGAACATTTTTGTTCGATAGTTAATTTGGAGCCAATCCACAAGATTCTATACATTTTCAAACCTTAAAATGGTTGGCTAAGAAACTTCAAATGGTTCACCGGCAAAGAACCTAAAATGGTTTCAAAGTGAATGTTTAAAGTAATTTAGAACCCTTTTGAGATAACACCCTTTGCAAACCCTTTTTTTCGAAGCGAGTGATTAGCCTAATAAACATGTTTTAACGATTCAGTTGAGAAAATATATTTGGAATTGAGACTTAATCTACAGGAAATATTTGAATCAATTTGTATCATGTACAATCAGTATATTCCTACAATATATGCACAAGCATATGATCAAACGTTATGATCATAATCTCTTACAAAGCAGGCAATGTGGTTTGAACGAGTCTACCTTTGTCTTTTGAAGAAAACTGGAATAAAATAAATCAATAAAATGATAAAAAAAACTAAGAATTATAATACATGTAATAAGATAAAAACATCATTAATACATGCACATTATGAATAAACTGCTGAGTACATTTTCGGTGTACATCGATATAACATAGATGTCAATTCAATAAGTAAATAATTAATCTGAACAACGTAATCCATCGCAAAGCTGTATTCATTTAGCAACAAATCATAAATAGTAATAATTCATGACAAATAACATCTCTATATGCCTCAGTTATCTGATGAGGAATGTCATTTCTAGCAAGTAATAATAAGATCAAGATCACTAATCTCCTAATTAATGTCAGAAGTCCATGGGTGTGGGGTGATGTATCAATTAAAGAGAGGTCTATGCAGTGCATATCTTGCCAGTTCATGTTGAAGAGTGGTAATTACAAACATACAGATTTCAGCCATTTCCCTCAGGATTGCTTGGAGGCATGTTTGTTTTGACAAGCACACATATGGTTATATTTGAAGTCCATGTGTGTGTAGCACTGATATGGGAGCCCAAAAAAACATCTGCTAACCAGTCCACTGTACTCTTCCTAGTGCATGAATCAGATACTTTTTAAACAGCCAATTAATATATTCAAGATCTTATTCATTTTCACTAATCACATCCATTTACATCTAGAGGCTACATCACTTTTGTGAAACATAACATTGGTCATTGAGGCAAGCATTTGGATGCAAGACTTGAAATGAGATGATATGAAAGAAAATTGTGAAAATACTATGTTATGATTAAGTGTATTTAAAAAAAAGATACCTTCATAAAAATGTTTAAATAATCAAAATGTCTTTGTCATTAATGTTAGATTTGAATACAAAAACATAAAAATAATACTGCTTAGGAATGGAAGATAATGAAGCTTTTCATCCATTTATACTTTCCATTTTGGGTGTGATGGGAGCAGAGGACATCCTTAAAATTAAGGTTATTCCTACGCCAGTCGTATATCACCCTGATTTCAATATTATCAGTATAGTCCTGATCATCAAAATATAGTTGTATCTTATCCTCATTTCAATATCATCCGTATAGTCCAGATCATCAACATATAGTCGTATATCACCCTGATTTCAATATTATCAGTATAGTCCTGATCATCAACATATAGTCGTATATCACCCTCATTTCAATATCATCAGTATAGTCCAGATCATCAACATATAGTCGTATATCACCCTGATTTCAATATTATCAGTATAGTCCTGATATCATCTGTATGGTCCTGATCATCAACATATAGTTATGTCTTAAAGGAGAATCACAAAGACATTATCAAGCCTGGAACGTGCGGGTTTGACAAATGAAATGCGAACGGAGTGCGAAAAGTGATTGGTATTGTGAGGTCAAAAAAGGGAAAACATTTCGAGCAAGAATGAAAAAAAAATTGGACGAACCAAACAACTTCCACTGAAGCCTTCGAAAGGGTTATGTGCACACAAAAAAAGGTATTTCCCCGATTTATACGGTGTATTCCTGTTCAACATTACTCAGCAGAAAAAGAGGAAGGAATTTCCTTATGTGTACATAATAGAGCTATGTATCCACAACATACTGCTTGAAATGATTCAGTAAATAGACATGTCCAATGAATGAAATGTTACAATAACAACCTGACTCCTTGAGTGTGGCAATTATTTTCTCAGATATACAAGGCATAAGAAACAAAGGAAAGAATGAGCGAGCGTACAATTTGATTTACGACAACAATGCACTTGCACCTTACTTACAATAGCGTTTGCCGTCATAGTATTTTGGATAGCTTTAGAGGACAAAAAAGTAAATACATAAAACAATTCAAAGCATGTAGAGGAAGACAGTTTGCCCTCTAAATTATGCTGGGTGGTTCCTTCTGCAAGTGTACTCTCCTTGACGTCATGAAGTAAATAACACGAAATAACTCAAAATAACTCAAAATAACTCGAAGGATTCCGAAACCGCAATGCAAAAAACAAGCCCTAGAATCAGGTTTTTGTTTTACATGATCGAATTTGATATAAAACAGTTCTTTCAAGATTTTATCCACATAATCACCTTTTCGTACATGTAAAATATGTTGTATTTGTGATTTCCCTCGTGGTTCTTCTTTAACTTGATTTCAATATCAACAGTATAGTCCTGGGCCCCGTAACATAAAGGTTTGCGATTAATCGCTATTTGATTTTGCAATCAATTGCAAACTTTAGTACATGATTTTCCATAGACTTGCGATTGATATCAATCGCTATTAGATTAGCAATTAATCGCAAACCTTTATGCTACGGGGCCCTGATCATCAACATATATTTGTATCTTACCCTGATTTCAATATTATTAGTATAGTCCTGATCATCAATATATATTTGTATCTTACCCTGATTTCCATATTACCACTATAGTCCAGATCATCAACATATAGTTGTATCTTACCCTCATTTTAATATTATCAGTATAGTCCTGATCATCAACATATAGTTTTATCTTATCCTCATTTCAATATCATCCGTACAGTCCAGATCATCAACATATAATTGTATCTTACCCTGCTTTCAATATTATCAGCATAGTCCTGATCATCAACATATAGTTGTATCTTACCCTGATTTCAATATCATCAGTAAAGTCTTGATCATCAACATTTAGTTGTATCTTACCCTCATTTTAATATTATCAGTATATTATTGATCACCAACATATAGTTGTATCGTACCCAAAGTTCAATATTATCAGTACAGTCTTGATTATCAATATATAGTTGTATTTTACCCTGATTCAAATATAATCAGTATATTGTTGATCATCAATATATAGTTGTATATTATCCTGATTTCAATATTGTCAGTATAGTCCTGATTATCAACATATACTTGTATCATACACAAATATTAAAAAAAAACACCAATATAGTTGTATCTCACCCTGATTTCAATATCATCAGTATAGTCTTGATCATCAACACATGGTGCAGGTACATAGTTGAATACATTGTGAAGAATCATCTGATTGATGTCCTTAGTAAAGCCCTTCAGATATGGTTGCCCTGATGATAGTAGTGATACCATTGCCTCTGTTCAAATAGTAACAAACACAATTTCAAAGATAAGACTATAAATCAATACAAAATATTAAAAAAATTATGAAAACTATAGTATTGTGATATATTTGATGTTCTAAAATACGGTAAAACTGTTTCGATATTTTAACAAAGCATATGATTAACAAGTACAAACACAAATGATTTTCAAATCAGATTATTCTGAACTGTATAACTACTGAAACTTATATATTCACTAATTTTTCCCGTCTGCATTTTCACTGCCAACCTTCTCAATATAATGACCAGAATCATGCTGAAATAAGCAAGAACACTATCTTAACCAAAACTATTTGAGTTTTGGTCAAGTATGATTGTTCAAATATTCTTTTACTCACTGATTCTGCCTTCCATACATGACCTTTGACCCCTATCAGAGCAGCACAAGAGATGATCAGGACAGTCTAGATGGTCATGGCATTCATCGCTATGAGGGTCATCCATCAACTGGTGGTCTTGGACTGGACAATCATCTGCAAAATAATACAATATGTACAATCAATTTTATAGACTGAATGATAAACTTAGCATTATTTCATAGAACCTGTTACACTTTGCTTTTCAGTATTAGACAATGCTCATTCAAGGCAGTGATAGAGAAATTATCATGAAGTCTATTTTGGATTATTTAGTCTATTGAAACATTTTTAAACCA
The DNA here is from genome assembly GCA_036244855.1 of Temnopleurus reevesii. Classification (NCBI taxonomy): domain Eukaryota; kingdom Metazoa; phylum Echinodermata; class Echinoidea; order Temnopleuroida; family Temnopleuridae; genus Temnopleurus; species Temnopleurus reevesii. The sequence continues at coordinate 37,863 of BQKZ01000356.1, forward strand.
ATCAGGAGCATGTATTTCACAATTGCGTTTCATTCCCAGAGTTGCCATTAAACTAACCTAATAGGGCCCTGGTGTAGAATAAGCCATATCATACATTTGGGTCTACTTGGAAAATCATTGATATTATACTTTACTGCTACTACCAAAAGAATCATATGTTTGACAAACAACACAACCCTCTCATCACGTATAAACTTTGTCATATAAGTATCTTAACTTGATAAAGTGACTTACACATTCGTTTATGACTGGTATCAATCACTATGGACCCTCTCTCTGGTCTGAAAATCATCATAACCCTCTCATCATCCTTGAATCTTCTGAGCACAGAGGTCTGATTGAGGGACAGACTGGATGACTCTGAGACACACATCTCCTGTGGATGAAGGATCATTGGCATGTAAGGCAGAACATTACCCACAATTCTGATCCTTACTTCGGTGCGTCGGAATGGTTGAACTGCATGTGGAGAAGAACAATTGAAAGGAAGTTTAAGGTAACATTATCGCAAGGTTGAAATTTGATTGTTATAAGTTTAAACTTATTAGCTTCCCAATATACTTTGCTAACCATCATCTAGGAACTCTATATATGCAGAAAGCATACAAACGGATCTTATCAAAGAGAAAGCTCAAAATACTGTATTTACAAAAAAGTATTTGTGAAAATTGTATTATTGACAATCTTGTTATGTTACCACTCAGATGCACAAATGAAGATCAACCAAACGTTTGCTGCTTGAACAAGTATTAACAATTACAAATACATGCATGGCCAAGTTCCTTGAATTTCAAAGTAGCAAATCACAAGGTATTAGCACATTAATAACATATTTAATTGTTTTTGCTTGTCATCCAAAATTCAATAGAATGCTCACTAAAAGTTCCGCTGTGCTGTACAAAACTGTTGTTGATCAAAAAAACTACAAGCTATCAATATCAATAGACAGTGCATAGATATAATTTTCATTCTAGTGTCACCTACCAGTCCCATAGAGCAGCTGAGAAGCAGTGGAAGGCATCCTATAATCTACCTTCACCACGACCTCCCCAGTCAGGGGTTCAAAGGGCGTGAAGCGTGCTGCCCTCAGAGCTTTAAGCACCATGGGAACAGGACCGGCGATACACAGGTAGGTAGCAATGCCTTCATGCTGGCCCATGTGATCTGAATAGATACGTATGCCATCAGGGACCTTCATGGTGATGATACCGTACTCTGCATAGAGCTTGACGTGAAGAATACCTGTATGGGGAGAGGGAAGGAGATATGTGAGAAGGGATTGTCTGAGGTATGCCTTGACAAACTTAATGATGATGATACCGTACTCTGCATAAAGCCTGACATGAATGATACCTACATGGGAAGAGAGAAGGACAGATTCAGAGCATCAAGGAGATAAGAGAGAAGGGTTTGTTTGATGTATGCCATCAGGGTCCTTCATGGTGATGGTACCATACTCTGCAAAGAGCTTGACGTGAAGGACACCTGTATAGAGGAGTGAAATAGCGATGGGTAGAGTAAAAGGGATAAGAATGAAGGGATTGTCACAGGTATGCCTTGAGGGACATTCATGGTGGGTGATGATATCATATTCTGCATATAGCTAGATGTAAAGGATACTTGTAGGGGTGAGTTATGGAGATAAGAGAAAAGAGTTTGTCTGAGGAATGCTATCAGGGACCTTCGTGGCGATGATACCGTACTCTGCTAGAGCTTGAAGTGAAGGATACCAACATGGGGAGAAGGAAGGAGATGTATGAGAAGAATTTGTCTGAGGTATACATTATGGTACTCTGCATAGAGCTTGACGTAAAGGATGCCCACATGGGGAGAGGGAAGGACAGATGGAGAGAGTCAAGGAGATAAGAGAGAAGGGATGGTCTGAGGTGCCTTGATTGACATTCATGATTATTAACCGTATCAGACATCTGAGCCATGTGATTTTTACACTTTATTGCCCCGTAAAAGACAGCGCGGTCAATAAATTACTTTATTGCCCGCAGTCAAATGTCTATGGGATTTTGCGTGTTAAAACAGCGGGCAATAAATTCACACGCGAAATACGCGGACCGTGATCGCGCGAGCAACCACTTTTAATTTTGCCATTTGTTTACGTGCATAAATTCAGCGCAGTTTTTGTGCATTGAGCTCGCGACGTGCCTTGTGAACAAACATGGATTGATGGAAGCGCCCAGTTTGAAGAAGTTTGCTTGGTTTGATGACAACGAACAAGATATGAATGCTAAAAATATTAAGAAGGCAACGAAACAAGCAGCCAATATTCTAAAGGAATATATTGCGTAGAAAAATCTTCGGCTTAATCTGGAAAGTAATTTCATCAAGCAAGAAATGCTGGTAAATTTACCCTTTTATGTCATGGATTTTTTGTTCGCTCTAGATGTCTGATTTGGTTAATAATAACAATATGGACTATCTCTTTCGTGAGACACAACATTTATGGCCGAGTAGAGTCGTATTGCCCTCGTCTTCGACTCGGGCAATACAATTCTACTCAGGGCCATAAATGTTGTGTCTCCCTCAAGGCTAGTCCATATTGTATTATTATATCATACTCTGCATAGAGCTCAACATTGACATTCATGATTATATCATACTCTGCATAGAGCTCAACATAAAGGCTACCTACAAGGAAGAAATTCATTCATTCAATTTCGTTTATCAAAAATACTTTCATTGTGGGCGAAAAGACCAAATTGGAAAATAAAAATGAATTGAAATATACAGTATTTCATTTTACCTAAATAAGGGAGATATGAAAAAAAGATTCTCTAAAATCAGCTATGGTGTGGTGAAGCCAAAGTAGAATACCAACAGTGGCCTTAATGAGAAAAAAAAAGAGTATTGTAAATTGGGATCTGTTATCATTAGCAAGGATATGATTATTCAGATGTGTGATCTAAAATTCTGTCAATAATTCCTTTGAAGATGGCAGGAATTAGTAACATAGTGTCAAAGTATGTCATGAACTGGAAGTCAATACCTGAATTTGGAAAAAATTGATTCTAGCTATGAAGCCCAAATACATTGATAAGCTAGATCACAAGATTTTTGGCTATACTCCAAATTAATCTCAGAAATGGAATACTTGTAAAGAGAGCAGAGATAAAATATCCCAGAACTCTTCTTTCTAAAATCAAGGACCTTAAAAAGGAGAGTTTTATGTAAGGCAGGATAATAGGATCCATATTTTAAACTTCAAATGGCCCAGAAGAGTTCAATTTTCAAAGTTAGATTTTAACTGAGAATGCAAGACCTTACAACAGGGTGCATAAATTCACTAGGATTATGCACTATGTGCCATTTGTCATTGTCCCAGAATAAAGTATGTTTTAATTCATCTTAGAAGAAGTTCTTACCTGGTTGTATGGTATCTCCATCATTTACAGGCACGTTAGAGTGGAGTCCAAGTTGCTCATCCACTGAGCCTTGCATCACTGGCACTGTGCGTTTCTTTGGCACTATCTCAAAGTTGGGATGAGAAGCGGTGATGTCTGCACATTGGCTTGTAGTGTTTACAGCCCAAACAACCAGGGTATCAAGGAGATAGGAGGAGTTGCCTCGGTACATATCAATCTAGAAAAACATGAGAGCAAAGGAAATGAAATTGGAGGAATTTTGATTATTTTCCAAACCAATATATCATTCCAAACATAAAACATGTACCACATTGCCAATAAGGATGTTAAAACACAAGTGATCAACATAGATATCTATATTATCCCCATTCAAATGAATACAACAGAAAGCCATGATGAATAAAAATGACATGATAAAAACTTGTGTTTGGGCAGTGTATTTTCTTCGTCCAGCGACTCTTTTTATTTATAAGGTCCAAACAAGATCCATCCGCAGGAGACACTCAATTTGCTAGCATTTATGCACTTGATGGAATATATATTTCATGAATTATAGAGGTTTGTTATGTTCATCTTTCCTTCTAACTCAAACTATAAGTGTCAATTATTTACCTTCAGAGTAACAAGGCAGACATCCTGCACACCATTCTTGAAGATCACCTTCATCTGGGTAAGATGTTCATTGCATTCCTCTATGTTACCACAGCGTGTGTAATTCAAACCGGTTGAAGGAAACTCCACAATTGCATGCTGCAGGATAAAAAAAGAAGACTTTATTGTAATTTATGACAAACAAGGGAAGAATCATGTATCCATCATTTGAAGGATATGGCTTTCATTTAATTCCTTCGCTAGAAAAGAATAGATCCTTAAAATTAAAAGGCTTCATAATGTAAAAGTGAAAAAATACCATTATATTCACAAACAATTTTTCTTGAGCATCAGTCCACATATCTCCTTTGTTATATTTTCAATTATAAGCTTATATAACTAAAATAACCATTAAGAGAAAGACATATTACTTAGAGATGTTCACTCTTTGATTGTGCAACCATAAAGAATGGTGTTCCAATGAAAATAATTACTAATGTACATAGATGATTTTCTTACATTTGATTCTAGAACAGTCAGGTTGATGGTGACATTCTCGTTGAAGAAATACTTAGCAAACCTCAGGTGAACAGTATCAATCTTGACAGCACGAGCATCTGGTTGGAAGTATGTAAAGTGATTACTAAAGAAAAGAGAGAGAAAAAAAAAGCTTTTGAAGAGTGGAGAGATATGATTGTTAGCGTTATACACATCTTAAGACAGGCTAAAGATATATCAAATTGTACATTAAAGTGGAATACACTTGGGATCGTTAATAAAGGCTTATTATATATGAGTATGGTCCTGGAGGTGTATATAACACTTTGGGATTCATTTCCGTTCATAAAAATATCCTTAAAATCAGAAAAATGAAATTTTCTGATTTACCCCCCACGTAGTTCATTGCGTGGGGTCGTTTCCTAGAGCGAGTGCACCCATTTGGTTGTGACGTCATGATATAGCTTCCATCGTTTTGACCAGTTGTTTTATGTACGCTTGTACACTAAAATCCATGTTTTTTTAAAATGAGATATTTAGACTATTTCAAACTAATTTGTCAAAGAAACAGTACGAGGATAGAATAAATGAAAAAAGGATAACAAAAGGATATACAATAATGCGGATAGAATAAACGAAAAACGAAGAATAACAAAAGGATAGACGGAAAATGAGGAAAGAATAAACGATAAACAAAGAATAATAGCAGGATAGACAGAAAATGAGGATAGAATAAATGAAAAACAAAGAATAACAAAAAGGATAGACATTAATGTGGATAGAATAAACGAAAAACAAAGAATAACAAAATGATAGACGGAAAATGAAGATAGAATAAGCGATAAACAAAAAATAACATAAGGATAGACAGAAAATGAGGATAGAACATATGAAAAACAAAGGATAACAAAAAGGATAGACATTAATGTGGATAGAATAAACGAAAAACAAAGAATAACAAAATGATAGACGGAAAATGAAGATCGAATAAGCGATAAACAAAAAGTAACATAAGGATAGAGAGGAAATGAGGATAGAACATATGAAAAACAAAGAATATTAAAAGGATAGATGGAAAATGAGGAAATAATAAACGATAAACAAAGAATAAGAGCAGGATAGTTAGAAAATGAGGATAGAATAAATAAAAAACAAAGGATAACAAAAGGATAGACATTAATGTGGATAGAATAAACGAAAAACAAAGAATAACAAAAGGATATACGGAAAATGGGGAAAGAGTAAGCAATAAACAAAGAATTACATAGGAATAAAAAGAAAATGATGATAAAATAAGTGAAAAACAAAGAATAACATAAGGATAGACAGAAAATGAGGATAGAATATCTTACAAACAAAGGATAACATAAGGATAGACAGAAAATGCGGATAAAATAAACGAAAAACAAAGAATTACAAAAGGATAGACGGAAAATGTGGAAAGAATAAACGGTAAACAAAGAATGATGGCAGGATAGACAAAAAATGAGGATAGAATAAATGCAAAACAAAGAATAACAAAAGGATATACATTAATGCAGATAGAATAAGTGAAAAACAAAGAATAACATAAATTCATCCAAGATTTAATTCAGAAACTACATCGATTTCATTCAGAAACTACATCGAGCGCGCGTTTATGTATTCNGTTCTAAAAGAATTTTCTGTGACATGATTCTGCAGCAATCATGCCGACCCTGCTTGCATCATTTAGCCTTTCTCCATTTGATTGATTTGAACAAATATCCAAGGAAGAAAATCAAATATATTGTCAGCACCTCAGACTGCTGGACCTTTTAAAGTGCTATGTTCTTCGACCACTTTGTTTTCAAGAAATGTTCAATAGTGAAAGGTCAAAGTTGAAATGTGAAGTCATATGTAAAGTCCTCATGTTCATAGAGGAAATCCCATCATTACTCGGGGTTCAAAATACTATTCATATTAATAGGTCTTTAATATCCTTGTTTTGGGAATGAATTGACATTTTAGCATCTCATTGTGGTGCAATAGTGCCAACGTTGCAACAGAAGATTTGATAGACTCACACAGTCACCAGACTCTTGGGAGACTTCCCGCTAGCGTTGACCTTGATCCGAGCCATCCAATCACTCACGGTAGGTACAGCATCATCAGAACGCTTGCAGGTAAGAGGAGCAGCAGGAACCTCTTGGACTCGCATCCTAAGGGTGCTGGTAGAGTTAGAACAGGAGGTTGAGATCCACCAGGGAGGGAGCACACGAGGCCACCAAGACCAGTGGTGGGTCGGGAACGGATACCAGAAACGAGGATACCTGGGAGGGAAGATGGAGACATATATTACAGTTAGAATAGAAGTGATCACACATAGCAACGCAGTCCGTTGATGGATGGGGGATGGATAACTGAAACGAGGATACTTGGGAGGGAGGATGAAGACATTTATTAGGGTTAGAACAGGAGTGATATACATAGCAACAAGGTGCATTGATGGGTGGGGAATGGATACCAGAAACAAAGATACCTGGAAGGGAAGATGGAAGCAATCATTACGAGTTAGAACAGGAGTGACACACATAGCAACAAGATGCATTGATGGGTGGGGAAGGGATACCAGAAACAAGGATACCTGGAAGGGAGGAAGGAGACATTTATTACACTTAGATAAGGAATGATCACACATAGCAACATGGTCCATTGGCAAGTGGAGAAAGGATACCTGCAAGGGAAGAAAGAGGCACACATTTGGTAATTTTTTTCCATGTATGTATAAATTAAAACTCTGATGGCAAACTAAACCAGTGCGAGAAGTGTCAAAATACAATAGAATATTACCAGACTTTGCTGATGATGAAATAAAGAGCTGTCTGAATGTAATCTATATGGAGTTTAAAAGGCACATCAATGTGACTTACTTATTAGGGCCACGGTAGAGGGTATACTTACCACTGAGGCCAGATGTTAGGACGGTATAGATCTTCAGATTTACTCATGGGTACATTCATCCAGCTACGTGCTGGTACAGGCCATGATGGAGGTAAAGGCCAGTCAGAACACCATGGAACAAAGGTCAAAGTTGACAGCACTTCATTGATACCCTCAAGAGAACCTGATTGAAAATATAAATCAATATATAACCTGTAAGAAATGGAATGGACTTCAGTATAATTGATCCATACGATGCATATCTTTTCCATTTCCTTTTATTACCAAAATTCAAGATGATAATCATTAAAATTCTTTTATGAACAATTATATCTTTCCTTCCTTTGGAGTATTTTGCTTTTAAACAATCACCACACTTGTTCTTTGATCAATGCTCATGTAAGTTTTTTCATCTTTCATCTGTTCAATTAATACTACAATGAACATCTCTTTCTCTCATATGACTCACCAGCAGACAATATATGGGTATAATTTCATCTATTTGGAGAGCACTTTCTTTAGCCACAATCCAGCACCAATTTTCCACATAAATTTCTGGAAAGTCAGCAAGAAACAAGCTCAGTAAATTGGCTAATGAAAAGCACAGAAAATGTTCATTTCAGCCATTACAAATCAAACCTGAGAATATACTCTTCAGGTATCTGACTTAAAAAAGTGATTTTCATCGGATTTAAGAATTGTTCTCATGGTTACTACCATACCAACGAATGTCATCAGTCTGACCCCATTGTTGTTTTCTTCCAGGTCAAGAGGTCGATTTCCAGACCTAAAAGTGCCGAAGCGGTGGAGGAGCTGATACACCTTGTCAGCTGATATCTCCTCAGGACGAATCTCCTCTGTCTGTAATAATATAATAAATGTATCATATACAACAATATTAATGTGATATTTAGATGCTTTGTGACTATTTCAACCAATGTGGTTTTCATAGAGAGTATCTCAGTTTTTACCACAAACATTTCTCACTTCTGAGATTTGTGTATCAAGTATTCTGTAGACCAGCATTCCAGGTGGGCTACACTCTGTGATTTCTTGAACTGATATTTTCTGTCAGTTGATGTTTTTAGATAAATGCCATATACATACTGTACCTGTATCAGGCCTATCTGGTGTTACCAGTACTTCTCTGTGCCAATTATTAATTCTGTGCCATTTCACTAATTTTGTACCATATTCTTGTCAGGATGGATTGCATTTAAAAACAAAATCATACAACTTGCATGCAATAGAAATATGGCACAGAGAAGCCTTCACAACGGACTGGGGCCGGTAACACAAGTCAGGATAGCATGGTCTCTACATGGTACCAGTAAACACATGAACCTAGATTTCATCTAAACTTCTTTGATTGCCTCACTTTATTACAACTTGGATTACTATTAGTATCACAGAGGTATTCAGTCACACAATTGAAAGCAGAAATGCAGCTTACGAGAGGTAAGAAGATGACATCCTGCCTAAGATCCTGCCTAACCCAGAGGAGACCTCCTTGGTTGAGGTGAAGAGATACCATGTACGTTCCTTCAATTCCATCAACATCCACTACTCCTAGATCACGGAACACAAAAGGCCTCCCTTGATTGGTAGTCACATTCAGATATCCAGATGGCTGGATCTCAGGGATGTTTGGATTTGGCCTGCATCAATGTAAATCAGTATATATTTAAGCAATAAATAGGAATAGTATGATTGGCATATAGAAACAAAATACTTGCAAATTTGAATGATTAAATCCTTCTTGATGTCCACTCTTGTCTTTATGGATAAACCTGTATCTAGATGGAGAGATTGGACATCTATAGCTATTGAGAGAAATAATTGTCATCCATCATTCAGTCAGAAATGAAATTAAATTCTTGCATCATTTCTGCTGAAAAATAAATGTCTTCCTTTGATATGGTGATAACAACATGGTCCCCCAAATGAGTTTTCCTAGAAAATATCACATTTATCATGAGAATCAAGTAAGAATTTTTCAATAAAAAAAACATCCCAATAAAAATGGAGAGGAAATGATATTCTTAAACTTAAAAAATCCCTGTTCAGTCTAAGAATTTTAGTACTAACTGGTACAATAATAGCAAATACTAATATATGCAATTTGTAGAATGCACTCTGCAGAATGCTCAAGGGACTATTTCTCTCCTTATTATGCTGGCCTTAGCCTGGAGAATATTACAAAAGCATGTGGCATTCAAAATCCTTTCCTGGAACCCATTCATGTCATCTCGTTTGAGAGCTTCAAAATATAGATGATTGCATTCCTCTAGTTGATAGGCAAGAGTCAAAACCACCACACCATGTGACTTCCAAAACATAAACATAATGGTCATAGAATAAGATTTACCAAAGTACAACAACACTGGTTCCTCACCTTTCATCTGTGAAAATGGACTGAGGTTTGGTGAAGACTGTGTTAATTGGGTGGATATGAATATTGAGTGTTCTCTTATATTGTGTCGGGTTATCCTCATTCAAAGGGTCTATCACATGGAAATCAAGACAGTGCTCGGCAGCAGAAGAAGGAGCCGTTCTGATAAGTGAAGAGAAGATTTAACATAGTATTAATTGTTGACATTAGATTATAAAGAGACATAAGATGGAATGACCCTCCTTGACTGTAACATGGCTTTGAGCTATAAAAGATAGATTGTACAAGTCATATTGACTCTGAAAAATGTAGCTTCTTTGGGGTTTTCTACATTTTGTTTTAGAAATTAACAGCTGGAATTCAATGACAGTGAGCTATTGGTGAAACAATCACTTCAAAGCTATATGTCTGAGATTGGTAAGATGATTGGATTCAGGGTTTCACAAAATGTTGTGCTCTGACACATTGTCTTCAAAGTTATCTTCAAATATTACAACTATAACAACATCATTTTCACGTTCAAAATGGTAACAAACTACATGAGAACTACATCACTTTTTTTTGGTACGATTTTGTACTTTTTCGAAAAGCAGTTATTATTCTGAAAGCTTGATTAAGTGGAAACTATATGTTTGACATATTGACTCCACAATTCTTGAAAAATATAATCACATACATCTATCCCACTATGATCAGAATGAAAGTCACTAGACATGCTTTATTTCTGAAAAATGTTCAGTGCCACTACAAAACATACCTCAATACCAAGTTGCCTGCATCACTGGGGCTCAGTGACTTGAGCTCTTCCAAGGTTAGCTCTCGTTTATTGTTGAAAATCTGCCAACCATCAGGGAGACTTAAGTGACAATGGCAGCCTGCCAATCAAAGAAATCAAACAACACCATCGTTAATCACGGTACATACATCACATCGCATACTGAAAAGAAATGCACCTAAAGGCTTGGGATTCTGGCAAAGAAAATTTGTTTTGTAATGCTTTTTTCCATCTTCCAGAAAAAAAATTTTGGTGAAAATTATTTCATAAAACAATGTTGAAAAGAGAGAGCTTTAATGCTATTGCATTATTTCCTTGCATTGTCAACCTCATAGTACAGACTTCGACACCAAGAAGTAAAAAAAGTGGTTAAAGACATTGAAACACATTACAATTCTGTTTTTTTTAAATAATCAAATAAATCTGTCTTACCCATTTTATTTAAATTCAGATTGATGAAGAAAAATCAAAGAAGGCAAAAGAAGAAGTTATAAAGGCATTATTGAAATATCTTTGAAAATTGAATAAAGTGTATCAGGGATGCATTATTCTTGCACAGAGTGTATAAGTTGTATGTCATATTTCAAATTTTCATCTTTTTGGAGCATTAAACATTGATTTTGAAGTTTTTGTTCACCAACAACCGTTTGTATAGCACTTAGAATCTGGAAGTTGAGAACTTTTAAAAATGAAAACAGAGTTACACAATGCATTTTCAGTACTATAAGTGTCACAAACACCTTCATAGTCAATGTCAAACATACTATGCTCTCTGTTACACGTGACATCATTAGCGCACGAACATAGGATGACTGACAGACCATTCCAATGGTTATCCTGAACATCATCAATCTGAATATCAAGTTCTGTATCAGCGTCTTCAAGTCCAATCACGTGTTTAGCCTTGTCAATAGAGGGCGCTGTTGGTTGGATGCTGATGGTGACTCTACTGCGTTCGCTCTGGCCTTCGGCATCCTCCACATAGTAGAAGAATGAGACGATCCCAACCACATCAGTGGCAGGTCTAGCAACAGAATTCAAAGCAAGCTTCCGGTTAGTAATCAAATCAACTGAAGATTCGCCTTTATTAAGTCCTCTTTAAAATGTTTCTGATAAATTCCCAAATGCTATTATAATTAGGTTCTTAAACATGTATTTTTTATTATCTGTGTTTTACTTTGTACTTGGTAATGCTTATGATAAATCATTGTCTAATCTAAGATAGACCATTGCTTTTTTTCTGATTTGTGTTTCCTATAACACATATCATTTATATTAAAGTTTGATGCCTAAGTTTTAGGTTTATTATCCAAATTGCTATTTCTTTCATGATTGTTGCTACATAAAACCAATTCATGATTATTATTACCATTATTTCATTTTGACTTACTTTAGATCTGTGACAGTTAAAATATCAGAACATGATGATTATACACACAAAAAGGACAGAATTTAGAATAATTCTAGCATCTTTTTTCACCAGACAAAATTGAAGAACCATGCTTACAGTATTTCCTTTATTCAAAACATGAGACTTTCAATATATACATGATGAATTGATTAAACTGCGCTATACTTCCCTAAAAAAAAGACGTTAGAAACTCACAGGAACATGAAGTCACCAACATGCTGATTGAGCAGAACAACATTGATGCCTTCTTGTTCTATTATCACAAAGTGCAGACTGTCAGACAGGTCTTGGTTAATCCTCGGGCAAGCAGTAAGCTTGCCAAAGAGGGCGTAGTTCTGATGACTTTTGAACGAAGCATCCAAGGCTTGTAGATCTTCCGAGGCTGAACTAGCTGTGACCAACAAGAAGGAAAAGTCATAGATAATATAATTGTTAAATGCTCTATTGCAGTCAAGTAAACTGGTATAATATGCTCGAACAAAACTTAAAAGTAAGTGAAGAGAATGAGAGAGAAGGGGAAAATAAGAGTATCGTTATCATCCAGAGTAAAACTGATCAAACAAAAGCAGAAAGGGAAAAATAGAAAATGATATTTTACATATTCTGATTGTTAAAGAGGAAAAAAAAGAGATTAAGGAATGAAAAAAATAGATTGAGAGATAAAGCGATGAACAAATAGATGAAAAATCTATTTGTCAAATCTTTTCACAATTACTTTAATACCATAACCCTCAGTGCAGTAAATTTAGAAGTCTTATATTTGGTATTTCTTTTATAACAATGATTAAAAAGTGTATCTCATGAAACTATGTGTTAAATCTATTTGTACTGTATTTCTCATTAATATTTTTAATGGAACTAGTGTGTATTTAGTACTCTGAGTACCAGTGTAAATGATGATCTTCCTCATTATAATTGACAATATTTTAAGAAACTATGGACAATTAATTTTCACAATATATTTATATTAAATATCTTATACTTAACATACAATCAAAAGTCCATAATAACTAAGAATAAATGAAACAATCAATTTTTGTTACTGTACAAAGATGAAAAGTTGAAAATATTACTTCAAAGGATTGGAGAGGTTTAACAGCTTACAGGCAAAATGATCAAAATTAATGCCACAGGAAATAAGGATGAATGGAGAAATATGCAAGAGATTCTTGGTGAAAACACATACATGTATGATGATGGATCAAAGTCCATCATTTATTCATATTTAATACCTTAATGAGATGTTTCACAGATTTGTTATTGTAAGCAAATCAAGACGTTTTATGGAGGGTTCAATACACTACAATTTGAATCAATACTAACTTGGATCCTTTCATCTGCCGGTAACTGAGCTAGAGTAAATCTGTTAAAGTGAGTCATAAAGGGTCCGATCACATAATTTTTATTTGGTTAAGATAATAAAGGAATTAGAAGTGATTCCGAACTGTTGAAGAGAAACACAAAATAATCAATTTAGTGAGATAAGGGACTTAATTTTGTTTGACTTAGATATCTTGCAAAAAAAAAAACGAAATGCGAGTGATTGATATATGTTGTGTTCCAAAAAGTTTGGTCACTTGAATCTATTCAAACATAACAAACGATAATAAATTAGCATCTAGAATTGTGATACAAAATGAATGAAAATTCAGCATAAGCGTTGGTAAAAATGAAATGAGAAGAAAATATTACAAAAAGATCCAGTTTTGTTCTTTTAATCTGACTTATCCTAAGCTCACCTGCACAACAATCCCTTTGTCTCTATCCCTTCTTCTTCCATCCTTCAATCTCAAGACATTTAAACTTTATACTTTCTTCCATCCCCTTTCTCTGGAAAAAGGTATAACATTCAGAGATAAAATTTAGAAGTACCTGAACTCACAGTGCATCATATAAGTGATCGATAAACACCATTCAGCTGAAGCTCATTTAAGATCATTTAACTTGATATTTTACCAAAGTTACATGCCACCTCAATCATCATGCTAAGATTTTTTTTCTTTAAATAAACTACTTTGTTTATCATTCTAAAACAAAATATACTTACGGTTACAGACTAAAGCTGAGCAAGCAGCAACACAGGCTGCAAAGAAGATGATGATTCTCATCTTGAAAGATGGATCCTAAAACTACCAACACACAATGAATATGACCACTCCTACGTTAGCCAAGAAGAAGAGTGAGCAGAATACAAAAGAAACATATAAAACAGGCAATGACTGTTTTTATCTAAGCAATTGTCAGCAAAAGATTTATTTCCATAAAAGACAGGTCCATGTAAAATTATATCATTTAATGTTCCCGCAAAGTCAATAGTCTGAAGTGTGTTAATCAATGTTTACATCATGAGACAATCCAATTAAACATCATGAGCACAGTATTGTCAAAGAAAAAAATGAGCTTTGCTCTCTTGCGATGATTTATACAGATTTCAGAAGATCAGTGCATGACCTTGATTTGCTTTTGTTTTCAGCTTTCTACACATATGCACTTTCAAGCAGAAATGAAATATTTGACATTTCCAGGATCTGCATTTTGAATACAGCTCTGTTAACACCATGATTTTGGAGCATGGGAGTACAACTGAAATTCTTGCATTTGGATGAATGCAACTAAATTAGTATGCTCCCCACAACCACCAAAACCCATCACTCTATAAAAATTCATTCAAATAGGTTCTTAGAATAGAAACTATGGTAGCAATCCTGGAATTAGGATGATAAAGTTGTAATCTATAAAATCTGTGTCAGAATCAGTGAGTTAATAAAGAATGTTTTTTTTATCCAAACATAGAGAGAGCAGGGAAGTATGCATACATCATCTGGCAGAAAGCAAGAAGGGTTGATAGATGAGAGAGAGAGAGATAGAAAGGGAGAGAGAGAGAGATTGAGAAAGAAAGAGAGAGAGAGAGAGAGCTGAAAAGATGTAACCAATAGAAGATTAGAATCTGAACCTTTCAGATACTCCCTAAAGCAAAAGTGCAAATTGCAATATGGGTCATTAACCTGGCAACTAACCTTCAGGCATATCTAACTATATACAGAAAACAAATATGCTATAATATTTTCCCTCCAAAATGTAAACATTTCACAGAAAAATCTAACAGTCTTTACTCTTCACTAAGCAATTGATGACATAACCTGGTGGGATTAGCGAAAGGATTTTGTATTTAGCAACTAAATCCACTTCACCCGGAGGTGATCATGAACCTTACACGTGATCAATGACCACGTATTACTTTGTTGTTGCTATTCATTCCCTGGGTATAACATGAGCAGTGCACATGTGATCTACACCACAAGGGGGTGATGGGAGGGTGAGAGCAGAAAACAGGGATTTTCAAACACCTTTCATGTGAAGCTAGGCTTGCATCAGGCAGAGAAAAAAAAGTTTTGTTGTCTACTGAATGCTTTTTTTTTTTATTAATAAGCTTGGGCAGGAGGAAAAAAGTTTTTGAATACATTTTCTTTCAAATTACAGCACATTTCACACACACAAAAAAAACATAGGGGCTAAAGGAAAGAAAATGAAACTTCCAAAATTAATATTTCCAGGTTATCTTTCACATCCCTATCAATGAATTTTCTTGAATTTTTCTATGTTAACCAAAGAGGGGGAAAAAGATCAAATTGAACCGCTTTCATACATGTAGGGTTGGTCAGTGAAGGAAAACCAATGAATCTTCTTTCTTTCTTTGTTTTGTTTTTTTGTTTTTTGGGGGGGGGGGGGGAGGAGGAGGAGACTTCCCCTCCATAGTAATCACATTCCTTGCTTAGAGTCCTTTGAACCAATGAAGTATAGAATATAGATCTTTTAAAAGTTAGCTTTAGCTGGACAGTATTTCTTTCAAAAATTGAAATGAAATAAGCCAACAATTTACTCAAACATGATATTGCATGGCTGATGATATTAGACGATATAACTTATCACTGTGTACAGTGTTTTGTTTTACATTTAAAAGAAGAGTCTACCCCTAAATGATAATTTTAAGAGGAGCAGAAAAAGATTGTTGAGCAGAACAAAAAAAAACAAGTTTGAAGAAAATCTGAGAAGTAATACAAGTTTTAAAAAGTTTAAAAATGTTAAATGATTTGAAAAAAAATGGGCAAATCCGTGAAAATTTTCAGACATGTTGCCAATCATGTGTGCACTACTAAACATCATTCACTTTACATTTACGGTACAAAACTCATCATTTCTACAGAAAGATAATAAGTCAGGATTAATGTAAACATTCAAATGGGTATCTACTTAGCCATCATAAAGATATCATACAAGTATTATAGTTGTGAGGAAATGATATATTTGGGGGAAAATAAACATTTTATAACATTGATATTTATATAATGAATGGTCAATTGTGCACCTATGAAAATTGAAGTTACTAATAACTTTAAATTCTTATTAGTTGTCTGGTTTCTCTATAAAAAAAAGTTCCTTTCATCTGATTTTATCTGCTCCTGTTAACCCATTATTTGGGGGTAGACAATTTCCCTTCAAATTATTGGAAATCTATTTGACCTGATACCAATCGTCTTATTTCCAGTTTGTGAAATCCATGATTTTTGTAAAATTTGGCACTTTCTAGGCCCATGAAAAGATTATTACACCGAGAAATGGCTGTATGAATTAATCAATTGTTACCAAACTATATTTATGCAATTTTTATCTCACGCAAAAAATTACTAAAATGCACATTTCCTGAGTTACAATTTTTTTTTCAGAGTGAATGACCATCTTGTTTTTAATTTTGATCCATACACATCTGTATTTAGATAAAGGCTACATATTTTTACCGTTCAAAGGTGAATGCAAAACAACCGATGCCAACTAAAGCGAGAACATCAGGCATTGCTCTATAAGTGTTCAATATTCTTAAATGGCGCACAAAGGCATATCAGTCACGCTTTAAAAGTTCAGTGTATTGTTCTCTCTTTGCTGCTGCCATTCAAATAAAAAACCAGGTCAGAGCAAGAAGCAGGTGTCTTTATAACAGTTTAGTTGTAATGTGAAAATATCTTTTGTTATAGGTTGACAGGTGTATACATGCGCAGTATCATTACTATTATCATAATCACTTTACTATGGTTTTACTTTACAAATATTGCTCTATTCGTAGTAATTTAACTTCGTTCTTTTGAAATAATTTTGCTTTAAAAATTTCCCCATTCCCCAACATCAACAGTCCCCAATATTTTGTTATTTAATACAATTTTATGACATTTGACTAAGTGCAGGAGAAATATCATAAATATATTTCTATGCTATCATTCCTCATAATGTTAATAATAAACCAAATAAATGAATAACAACAATAATAAATCATATTAATAGACTATATCAGGCAGTCTCGTGAAATAATCCATCCCTCCATACACTTGCATTCATTTTAATAGTCAGCGGCGGTGGACTCAATACTGAGTTTACGCTTGACAACGGAGCGGCTCAATGACGGGAGAATTTGTCAGATTCCTGCGTTCTTGCTAACCGGTTCTTATTCTTTCCGTTGCTCTTAACTTCTGTTACGCTACTCGCTCCACGGCAGTATGCAAATTGAGTGTGACGTCAGGAGTCGAGCTTTCACGCCGAAATCAAAAGATTTGTATAATAGGCACGTGATATGCGTGGCTGCATCTGATTGGCTACGTTCCTGCATCTAAGACAGATGTGGGATTGAGCAAAAATCATAGATTCTACTCTTCGCCGCTGTTGTCACTGGCAACCAGCGAAGCCGACCTAAACGGGTCGAAAATGGTATTGATCAGCGATTTTGCTGTTCGTGTTGCAACGGTGCGTAACCTCGCTATTGAATCTCCATAGCATAGACTATGTACAAAAAAGAGACGTGTGTGGGACTAGAGAGGTGGTTTATTTCACGAGATGGCCCTATATCGTTCACTTAATAATACATACCAAGGATACCAACCTATGTTTCTCCTTGGTTCTTAGTTTCTCAATCATGTTGTTGAATGAAATGAAGACTTTAACTAAGTTAGTTGAGTCTGGAGTGGAGTTAAAAAACTTCAAGGCAACAGCTGAACAAACTTACAGTTAAAACTTTTCCTTCATACTGTAGTGCAGAGCTATCATTATCGTAACTACAGATTCAGTAACATTCAAATTATTAATGCGGATATTTTGCTCCTTGATGTCAAATGGTCGTCTAATCCAGTGTGGCTAATTCTCCGCTCCTAGAGTCCCAGCTAGCTCGGGTGGTTGTGGTTTGTTTAGATTTCGGAACTAGTCTTTTCGAAGTCACTTTTATGCAAACAAAAGAAGTGTTGTTTTCTATCTGTTCAAAATTGATGCCCACCGTACCGACCTTATTCAACAAGACTAAACCTATGAGACTGCCGATACTGACACTGTACTACCCTGATATGAACCACAAGAATCTCCAAAATAGTGGAGGGATCAACTAAGAGAGAGAGAGAGAGAGAGAGGTGGTCTTTTCCGTCACACGTGTACGTCGCATGACAATAACGAATGAAAATAGACTAGCTGGCTCAACAGGGAATTTCCCAAATGTTACTCCTCCGATCCAGCGCCAGCGCTGTACATGTGTACGGAGTACGCGTGCTGCAGAACGAAGACGGTCGACAAACAAATATTTGCAGATATCTTTACCGAAAAATGGTCGTAAAACTGTGATACAATAGTTCCCGACGTTTCGTTCTCATAATCTGGTGAATTAGCACAAATTTCAAGACAATCAAAAGGAAAGAAGCGAGGCATAACTACAGCTGCAATGGCTTCAGTTGTTCACATGAGCAAGCTCTACAATCGCATCCTCGGGCAGTTCCCCCGTGACATTTCATTAGCGTTTGCCTATGGTTCTGGGGCTTTCAAGCAGCTTGGAAATGATAATAAGGTAGAGATTACTCAAAGTGTACAATCGGTTTTACTTTTATGAAGAATGATGTGTTCATATTGTTCAGTCTTAATCGTAGTTAAGGGTACTGAAACTTAAAGTAAGATAGATAGCGCCTCGTTTCATTATATAAATTTAGATGCAGCATATATTTGGAAGACAGTTGTCATTTTTTTTTCACATTGCATGCGCATTTCCATGGTATGCATCTTTAATATACCAAGATCAGCTATCAGATCATTAATGGGAAATAAGACTTCAAAGTTCAAATGTACTCATAATTCTTGAAATAAATCTTAGGAATTCATCATCTTTTGAGAATGCTTAGGGTCTATTTAGGCTGTCATGAGGGCTAAATGACCCGGCACCCCATCATCCCCATGTTTACAATGCTGGCGTTGGGATTTGAGGAGTAACGTTTTATAAGTATCTTTTCTCTTTCTTGTTGTTTTTTACAGGATAACATGCTTGATTTCATCTTTGTAGTAGATGATCCAAAATCATGGCATCAGAAGAACATGGCTGAGAATAGGAAGCACTACTCTGGTTTAGCAGTTCTAGGACCAGATAGGATTGCATCTATCCAGGACAGACTGGGAGCAGGAGTTTATTTCAACACTCTTGTTCAGTGTGAAAATAGGGTAAGAAAAATCAATGACATCAAAATTTGTTGCATACATCATATTCCATTCCACTATTTTACAATAATCAAATATACCATGCACTGAGAAGTAGGTGACTGGTATGCCCCGAAGAAAATGGTCACTGTGCCAGTCACCGAAGAATCCATAATTTCAACTAGTACTTCAAAAATATGCATGGTATATTTGATTTATATCCCACTCATCCTACTTATAATCTGTTGATGAAATGAATTCCTCCAAATCATCATCATCTACAAGATTAAATCTTGGTTCATCGATGTTGATATCTCTGCTGGGTGAAGCCATTGTTGTTTATGTTTTGACGATCTTTGATCTCGATAGACTGCAATTATCGGGTATTGATAGCTGAATATCCAGTTATCGTAAAAGATGACGTCAGAATATTGACCCATCCAAAACTATTCAGAGTTATGATGCAAATGACAACACACTATATCCAATTTCTTTCATGATGAAAATATTTTTAATCACGTGACTGCTACTTGACCAATGGCAATGGATAAGTAGGATATAATTTAACTTATCTTTTTAAATGTTCTGATCACTTTATGCTTAGTATGTAATTTTGTTGTCTTTTTGAATAATTTTTAGATGTTTATTTGTATGAATGTTTTACTGAAATGATGGATTTATTTCAATTCAAATTCATTTAAACTACAGTAAGATTGTAGAAAATAATATGGACAGTTGTAAAAGAAAGCTGTATGCATGCAACCAACTTCTTTAGAGCTCAAATTGAACTTTAGCTGGATAAAGATTCATGTAATATAACTGAATTCTGCTGGTGATATTCTACTATTTTTAAATGTTGGTATTATATTGTTTTCCATATTACAGCTAATCAAGTATGGTGTAGTGAAGACAGATACGCTTGTACAAGAGCTGATCAACTGGAATAATCTGTATCTCAGTGGCAGACTTCNAAGAAATTTATCTGTATGCATGAAATGCTATATATGGGACTAAACAAACAATTCATGCTTAAATCAAATGGAATTTAAATGGAATTTAAGGAACAGCTATGTAATATATTATGTTTTGTGGAAGAAAATAAGGTACTTGAAGTTAGATTAATGGTTGAAAATTTGTCCATGCCTCTATTTTGATAGATATTAGTATAAATTTTTGGAATTGTGAGTGCTGATCTATGATGATGGGATTGGGAGGTCGCGCACACAAAAATCTGCACACCTAAACTTTCAGCTTAAAAAAAGCATGGAGTCAATGAATATCCAATTAAATTTTAATCTGATATTATCACAAATATCCTACACTAGAGGTTATGTGTGAGAAATATTTCAGCAAACTGACCAAACACAATGTCAAACACCCCTCTCATTTTTGCGGTTCAAAATATTTGGGTCCCTTAATTTAAGGCTTAAGCCTCTCTGCATCCCTGCATTCACTTTATAAATGGAAGTCTATAAAGGCACGCACCTTATTTCTGAGCAAATACAAAACGGTAAAATATATCATTCAAGCGAATGTGGTATCACTCGAAGGAGAATATTCTGAAGATAATGAAGATATTAATATTGAACAGAAAAAAGTGCAAAAATCCTAGCTACGAGGATGCAGTTTCCCACAACGTCTTTCAAACTAGTTTTTGGAACAAATAAGGCTCGCACTGCTCTTTGCCAATCAAATAAACGATAATTATCAAATTTTATCGCTATATTTTTTACTTCCAAATTCTAAAGATTAATATGAAATGGTATAAAATTATTGGTATTAAAAAGAAAACTAATGATTTTCTACCTAATTCTTGACTGCATTAGCAAAAAATTATGTTCACAAAGGCTTTCTTAGTCCCATGCATATTATACAAGCCACAGAGTTTTTCTAGCGCGTATTTGCCATAGGTTAAATACGTATTTTTAATGCGAGCCTTTTTAATACGCGTGCCTTTATATGAGTGGACTATACAAGCGGTTGAAAATTTTCAGGAATTTTCACCGAGCGCGCGTTTTATCGCGTATGTCAATGAGGCGCAGATGAGCTTGGGACCTGGCGCTGAGGAGGATACCCATACCATACTATACTATAGTCCGAAGCCTCGATTTAGACTCAGCACTTGTCAGGGTCTTTGTTCAATATTTGATCTTTTTCTGGCCCCCGATAATTATGAGTCTGAACCACCCTAATTAGCGCTACACGTAGGTGGAAAGTCTATGGAGAAGACGATGATCGTAAGAAATAATAACACTGGCACTGCAGTATAAGAATTTGTGTTAAAATTTCTCAGAGAATCAGAATGTAACCTCGATTTACTTACATCGCAACTGTTAATCTATATTTATGAAGTCAAAAAAGAGATTGAGCTTTCGATCCTAGCAGAATCTTAATCATAAGCGAAATCATTTCGCTTATGATTTCGATTCTGCTAGGATCGAAAGCTCAAAAGCTCTTTTTTTACTTCATTTTACTCCACAGCTCTCCATTATTGGATAAAAAGTTTCAGCAGAACTTTCTCTTTATTTATTAATATATATTTATCAAAGAATCATCTGATAATATCAGATAATTATTTTCTTGTAAATCAATAAAATAATGAACTTACGGACAGCGAACGCATACCACTTTCGTCGCTCAACTTCG
>BQKZ01000356.1:67872-102579 GCA_036244855.1 Temnopleurus reevesii
TACTCTGGTTTAGCAGTTCTAGGACCAGGTAGGATTGCATCCATCCAGGACAGACTAGGAGCAGGAGTTTATTTCAACACTCTTGTTGAGTGTGAAAATAGGGTGAGGCAAATTATTGTCATCAACATTTAACTCATTCTCTCTTTCATTATTTTGTAATGTATTTTTTAACATATTTGATGTTCTGATCACGCTATAATCAGTATGGGCTGGTATGTATTTTTTTTGTCTTGTTGAATAATATTTGTCTGTATGTTCTACTATACTGAAGTAATAAATATACTTGAATTTAGATTGATTTCAACCAGAGTAAGATTGTAGAAAAAGTTTTAGACAGTTGTAATAGGAAGTATATGCACGCGACTAAATGATAGTATCGGATACTGTGTACCCCTTTAAAGTCAAAGCTGAACTTTAGCTTGATAAACATAATATAACTGATTCTCCCGATGATATTGCACTATATGTAAGTGTTGGTATTATACATTTTACCATATTACAGCTAATCAAGTATGGTGTAGTGAAGACAGATACGCTTGTACAAGAGCTGATCAACTGGAATAATCTGTATCTCAGTGGCAGACTTCATAAACCAGTAGGTGCTTTTGAAATTTATTTTGAAAGTGAAAAAAAGTATTCAATTGAATTATAATTTAATGCAGTGATCATTTTGTGTATCTTTTATTATTATTATTATTTATTCGGCAAATTCAAAACAAAACAATTACAGTATAAGTAAAGGATACAAAGATACAAGAAAATAGGCAAAGGAATAATTAATTAAGACCTGCAGTTGGTTTGAGAGGGCTGCCGGAGCGTGGAAAAGGAGAACTTAATCTCCATAACCCGCTCTGCTTACATATCCTATTGGATCATATTTATGTGGCAATCAGAAGGGACTATGACACATACGTTCCTTTTCCATTGAGGTTCCCAAGTACAAACATTTGTTCATTACAAATGTAATTTATGATTTGAAGTGCTGTTTGTTAGATTATTGCTGTCACAAACTTTCGATCACACATACATCACCTATCTGTGCACTGCTATGCTCTTGGAAATAAGTCAGAATCATAAAAAATATTTTTAAAGCAATTAAACTTGGCTAATTGCTAACAAAACTGTTAAAATACCTGTATTTAATAAACATAATCATGATGTTGGATCTGATCAAGCTCACATCAGGAAGTCGTCCTTGATATCCTTCTCTTTTTAGGTCCATATAATAAAAAGAATGAAGAATGCTGCCCTCTACAATGCCATGCGTAAGAATCAACAGAGTGCAGTCTACACAAGTTTGCTACTCCTACCAGAACGCTTTACGGAAGAAGAACTCTTCATCACAATAGCTGGACTATCGTACTCAGGTATGGTGCAAACACATAATTTTTTTGATGCAATTTACCTTCTGCAATTAAACCACTTTTGCAACATGTATTTCATCTTCAAAGTATCTGTATTCATATATAAGATATTTTTATATTTTTCATGTGTTTTGTTCTTGCTGCATACTGTTTTTGTATTGTATGGTTCACAGATATTCATTGAGAAGATGAAGTTGTTATCTCTCTTCTTGCACTTCATTGCCACCTATTTGGATGTACAATCCAATCACAATAACAAAATTAGACTCTAAACCACAATCCCCATGAACTTGATTTTACAGTACAATGCTTGATTTGTCCTCATTTTTGTACTGGCATGGCAGGAAATGTCACTAGGTTTTTGTTTTATGCATCAAATTTGTTTAGGGTTGGGTTAAGGGGTAAACCATTATGACAGAGACTCTAATTCCAAGCACCTGTTAATCAGGAAATCCTCCCACCAAGACCCATATCAGATAGAAGACTGTTACAAAATGCGCAATTGGCTCATTAACCAAGGAATACCAAATAATTTCATTACTGGATGACATTTTTAATGCTCAATGGTGCTTTTTTATGCTTACATTAATTATTGTGACTGGAACGATTTGGGTGAAATTCATAGCTTAGGATTCATTTTCATCAAAATAGTAGTTGAACAGTAAGAGAAATAATGAACATAGGAAAAGGTTAAGAAATTATAACTATGCAGGGGGCAGGGAGAATTTGTTAAAATGGGCTCAAAGCAGGAGATGTCCACCCAAAATTTGGATAATTGAAGCCTCGATCTGTTTATGGGTTCATTCCTAGCAAACTCACAAGATGCAATACCATATAAATGACAACGGGGCTTTCAGGATTAATAACTTTTGAAAATGAATATGAAAATATATGCAGTTTGGCATGTCGAATATATAACTATTCATCTATATTTGGTGAAAATTTCATGAGATTTGCTTGAGTGGTTACAAAGAAATGAAGCTTTTTGTATCGGATGTCATAATTCCGTTCTGCACAAGTTTGTGAGGATAGAGACAGTAACATTCATTTTGACCAGTGGAAGTTGAAGTAACCGTTGTGCTTTACACGTCTCCGTCCTCACAAACTTGTGCAGAACGCAATTATGACATCCGCTACAAAAAGCTTCATTTCTTTGTAACCACTAAAGCAAATCTCCTGAAATTTTCACCAGATATAGGTGAATAGTTATATGTTCGACATGCCAAACCGCATTCATTTTCATATTCATTTTTAAAAGTTATTAATCCTGAAAGCCCTGTTGTCATTTTTTTTGGGACATATGGTATATGTTAGAATGAGTGAATATTATGATGTTTTTATTCAGGTGGAGAGAGAAGGAGAAATGAGAACATGGTGTAAAGATGAAGAATGCATTCTGGCTTTCTGTGTTTAAATATCTTATTTTTGTGTGTCACTATGTATTACAGGGGACTTCAGAATGGTTGTTGGAGAGAACAAGAACAAAGTAGCGAACATTGTGAAGCCGAACATGGAAGCATTTAGGAAGTATTATCATGATATGATGGATAGAACTGAAAATACACATTGGAACAAAGAAAGTGGCATCATGGAAGTAAGCATTCTTTTATTCTGTTAGCTACTTCAATTTAATGGTATAAGTTTTTTTAATGACCTTTTAGATTTTAAAGGTAATTTATTTGAGGTGTTCTGTCCCCTTCAATTTGAATAACTGTTTGTACTTACACTGAAGCTTTCTTCTTGTGATATAAATCAGAAAATTGCTTTAGAATGAATTATGAATTTAAATTTGGACTTCGCTTAGTACTTTTTTATGAGCCTTGACTTTTAGATTCTATGTTTTAAAAAAAAAAACTTGTTTCATACTTTTAAATGAAGTATTTTTTGTTTTATATATGTGTGTCAGTTGGACGTATATCTTGATATAGGAATAACAATCTCTACAATTTTCATACGAGAATCCTAAGGACTTTTCACAGACAATTTGATTATTATAATTTTTGCATTGGAAGTAGCATGAATCTGAATATTTAATTTTGTTAGATATAATGTTTGATATTGGGATAGATATTAGAAATCCATTACTACATGTGCAGTGCAACCTTGTTATGAAAGAGCTCTGATATCACAAACTCCTGTTGTAACAAGCTTTCAGTGTAAAGAGGTAATTTCTCTCGTCCCAAGGACATAGTTATATCAAGTTTCATCTGTATAACGGTTTCATCATTCTCCCTGTTTTCCTGAATCCACTTCTAGCAAGATAGCAGCCCAGCAGCCCTATTTTCACACATGTGTGTTCTACCTAAGAACCTTCAACATCACATCTGTCGGCTAGGAGGAGGAGGAGGAGACGGAACTGAAGACCATATTGATGTTCTCCGGAGGATAGCTCGAGATAAAGCTTGTAAAGAGTACATACATAAAGGTATGTATGGTATTGTGTAGCAGCATTGCAATCATGGAAATTTGGGCTCACTCTGACCACTGCAAAATTCCTGCTTAAGAGTCTTGTGTTGTAAATGTTATTGTTTTATGGTACACTATTTTTAGATTTTATTATGATATCGCTCGGCCGCTTATAAGGGCTCTTTCCTTTCTAGCTGTTTTACCAAACAAGCAACTTTTACTTTTTACACTGTACCATTGTATTGTTCATGTACAAATATGTTTTTATTTTGTAATCTGGATATTTTTTTTATTGCTTTGGTAAAATAAAGTTGAATTGAATTGAATCTCTAGGTTTTCATTATTTTCTCAAGATATCAACATTTCCCTCATATATTTATAAGGAGATAAAAACATCAGGAAAATATATAAATGGATGGAGGATATGTGATATGCACAACAAGAGTTTTTATATTGCCTGATATTTATGGTCCTTAGTATTGTGATGATTTTTGTTATCAAATCTTGTGCTTAAAAATGATTACCTATTTTTTGTTGTTGATCAGATTAGAATTTATGAGAAGGAAATTACATCAGACACATATTTATAGATTTATTTTGAGGAGCCAGCTTATACAAAATGATAGCACCCTCGATTAATGATATATGCTTGATGAGCACCAGGGTTGAGATGGGTTTCATTTTAAACATATATTCTCTCTTTATGTCATCAGGTATACAGAGTATAGTAGCTACATCCAGTCTTTCACAAAGCATCAAAGGAATATTTACTGCAGGTGAGAATTGCTTTTAGTGAAATAGATTATAGAATAGTAACGTTATCCTAAACTTGTAAGTTTGTTTGAATTTTGTGAACAGTTTTAATGACATGACTCATCCTGGGTCAGTGTAAACCGCACATCTTATACTTAATTAAACTATCTGCAACAATGAAGAATAAATGTTCAACTAAATTGTTTGTTTCAGTGTGTTTTGGTTACGTTTAATCCATACTCTAGCTTTGTTAATTATCCATATTGCAATACACAATTGTCGTTCCATAATGTATTACACACTAAAAAGTTGTGCCTTCTTGTTAGCATGCTGACATTCCTGGCTGACTTGGTACAAGTGCAGCCATGGTGATAGCCAATTGGTGGCAAATTTCACTTCATATTTTGATTCTTGTCTTGTCATAATCTGTGATGTGTGTCACCAAAAATGTTGCCTTTTGGTATAAAATCTTCGATTCTTGGAGAAAGCATTGCATTTTGTATATATTTTTTCTCAATATTCATGAAGAGTAACTCATTGCCTTCAATATGAGCTCTTATGCATCATAGCTGGTCATCATGTCAAGGATCATTGAACATGGTTTTTGCTTGATATGCGTGACATGTGATATTTCACAAAAATCACGCAAAATCAAAGCCCATTGATCTTTGACGTTATGATGAACAATGGTGATTCATAGCTCATTTTGAAGACAGTAACTGACTCTTCATGAATTTCAAGAAACCTATTAATGAAAGTCAATGCTTCTTATTTCACAATAAGATTATATATTGAAAATGTAATTTTTTTTGGTCACACAAGTCACAGGTAAAAGCCCTACATACTCTATTATTGAAAATGAATTCATTTCAATAAATAAAAATAGAGTTTTTACTTTAGAAAATATGATGGCTTGAAGTGATTGTAAAATCAATAATAAAACAGATGTTTTTGGACTCCATGCCTTTCAGCAGGGGCAAGATGATATGTTGGAATTGAGCAATACCTTGAATCTAGTAAAATCAGTATGATGCGCTCAACGTGGGCCTCGTTTTCATTATATATGTNTTTTTATCTATCTTTTTGGTGTACAGGTTTTTCAAAGACAATGACATACAGCCAACAGAAACTGATGAAGCAGAGGCAAGGAGGACCAAAGAAGAGATGACAGGGCTAGATACCATAGTCAGAAACTTTTGCTCTTCTCAATTTATTCCTTGAGTCATGATTGAACTCCACTGTGCTGCACTCAACCTAGGTGAAAATGGGTACCTGGCAGGAATGTATTCCTTGGAATGCTGGAGCGCCTAGCTGGCTTGCTCGAATATAGCCAGGGTAATAATATGGTACCTAGTATCAAGCACAGTAGAGTTATGCATATAGTGATTGCGCTATATAAATGGACCTATGGTATTATTATTATTATTAAATGAGTTCCATTTTATGCTGATATGCAAGTAATAATTGTCTACAAGATGATGCTGGCATTGTCTTAGCCACAAAAGAAAGTGCATTTGAATCCACTTATTTAGAAAAAGGTTCGTTTTGTGGAAGTCTCGTGGTGTAGCAGCCCTGACTCTTACCTTTCCACCAGAAAGGTCAGGGTTTGAATCCTGCCCATGGTGTTCATTTCCTTCGGCAAGAAATTCATTCACATTTTGCTGCATTCTACCTTGTAGAGTAAATAGGTACCTTGTTGGATTTCCATCCTTGATTGAGGTAGGGTGTCCGATCTTAGGGACTGCCAGATAGTAACGGTTTGTCATAGCCTAGTGCTTGGAACTTTTGGAAAGTGAGGAAAATAGAAAAAAATGATAATAACCTGTTCAGGGTCCGCACATCATTTTATCCATTAATGTGATAGTGCATTTTATGGATAACCTTGAAATGTGTTCTTGTTCAAATGATTACTGAGACTGTATGCAATATTCATTTAGAATTAAATGTCCTCCATGACATTAATGTTTCCCAGAAGGATTTTAAAAAATATGGTATGTTAAAAATGGGCGAGTTGTGCTGCCAGAGAGCCCAAAGGTATTGATCAGGATAAATAAATCAAATTAAATTAAAAAGAAATTTTATTCTCTATTCATTGAGATGAAGTATTCTGAAATAGACCTCAGGTGCTATATTCATTTATAGAATAGGAGAAGTTGCATAATATTTGTTGCAATTGCTATTATTCTGTTGAAACATGAAATTGAAATGCATTCTTAATGTGTTCTTAATAGCACATAAGAACAAGTAAAAACCATTTGAGTTTACTACTGTAAAAGTGGTTTCTTCCGTGGTGGTTTTACTTTTGGGCTTTTCACGTTTTGATGTAGAACCAAAAAATTAACCTCGCGCGAAAATGTTTTCAAAAACAGGCAAAATTAACCACGCAAGCTTAGGATACATGTATGTAAAAAACTCGTCGCTTGTAAAAACGCTTTCGCGCACACACAAAGATTTCGTACATTGCGTGTATTAATGGCCAACACACACACACACACACACACACACACAGTATAGCTAAATCGCGTTATTTAGGTCAACTGCTGTGCGGTCATTGTATTTATTGCCGACTGTGAATTCACAAATTTTTTCGAAAGAAACCACTTTTACAATACCTGCTTTGGTTTACTCCACACTCTTCTTGTGAACAAAAATGAACTTTGATCGAAAATAAAAAGACTGAGAAATAATGATCTGAATTTGTTTCTTTTATTTCTTTGATTGGTGAAAAAGAGGAAATAAATGTATTACACAGTATGCTATTAGCACATATTCACATGAGATTCCTTTACAATACAGATTGGCAAAACATATTTTATACAAAAACAGTAGTAAAAAAGATCATGTTTAATATCATACAATTTCAATATTGTGAATTGAAATGCCAAGAACACAAACTTACTTCTTACCAAAGGATGATAGGTTAATAAAAATATTCTTTTAAGACGGTAACACATGTATAAAACCGAATAAACCTCATCTTTAGCTCTATATGGTCAACTCAGCTATGTTGAATATTTCAAGTTGAATAATCACCTATTAAAAGTTGAAGTAATTGTTTGGAACAAATCATAACACATGTGTGATGGATACCAGTTGTAAGACAAATTTCTGCTAAGCTAAGCAATTATTTTTTAGGTTCCAAGAAATTTTGACTTGGGCAGTGTTACCTGTTACATTTATTGGGAATCAAATCTTTGTGTGATCCGTTTTCAGCTAAAGATGGTCTCTTTTCAACTTGAAATACTGTATATTTACTGTTAATAACATGTCTGGTTTTGCTCTTGTATTTATACAAACTGGGATGTTATAGAAGTATAAACCATCGTTGTGAATAAAGATAAAATGGTGGGTTGGATACAGCACATAAATATAAAGATGATCATGAAATTGTTCAAGAAGAAAAGAAGTCAGCAAATGAATGAGAGGAAAATACACATTAACACCATCTTGCTTGTTTATCTTATAATGGACCACCATTGTAGTGTAACAGAAAAGAATTTAAATAATTGTTATACAAAAGGAAAATACACCTGTAACCTGTGTTTGTACAATCAAAGCTCATTCTAGCAGAGATCATTGGGATGGTATTCTGGCTTGTTTTTTCCTACTTTTTCTGATCCATGCACCCCGCACACATTTGGCATTGGTAGCTATACAATGTAAGGTGAAGTTCCTGGACATTCAATTACATTTGATGACATTAAATAACAAGAATGAGTTCAGAATACAATCCCAAGGGCCAGTAACATAATAAAGATATCATTTGTAAAAAGAAAACAAATTAATTGTACATGTATCTCCATGATATGTTTCGCCATAAATTTATTGTATCTTTTTATATTACAGGCTCTTATCTTGCAAAAGAAAATGCATAAAAGTAACTCAAAATTCTAAATCCTTTTATTCAGCAATATTACTGCTTTAACATTGCAACATACTGGGAACCAAGGGACCCATTGAAAAGTAGAACTATGATTTTGATTGGCACAGGCCAAACAATTCAAAATTGCAATCAATTGCAACTTTCTAGCAACACACTAATTGATCATGAAATCAGCAATGATGAATGAGAATTATTTTTTAATTATCATTTGCCATTAGGCAGGTCTTATTTGATTGACAGCTACTTCCTTTGCCACTCTCCTGAATGCAAAGGGAGGTATTGTTGCAGGTATTGTCTCATCAAAGCAGCAGCAGGGCCAACTAAATATCCATTTTCAATCCATTTTCAATCCATTTTCAATATTCAAGCCAGGGTAAATTTACATTGTGTCAAAGAATTAATTGGCTACCATGATTTTTTTTTACTCATCACAGTCGCTTACTTCTTTTCATTTTTTAAAGAAAATAGGTATCAAATTACAGATGAATGAGCTATTTCGTAATGAACACAAAAACGCAGGAAGCACCTATACATATATTGTTCTAAATCCATAAATAAGAACACTTCTCTTCTGTGACATTAAATATTGCTATGCTATCTACAAAATATCATACCCTTTCTATATCCATGCATCAGGGGAAACGTGACGAGAGAGAGAGAGAGGGAGGAAAAAAAGGGGGGGGGGGAGGATGGTGTACATGTATAGAAAGAAATTATGCTGAGTGACGTAACAGAGAAAGGAATGAGATGTATCCACCTTACCTGGAGCACTGTACATAATATCAAGCATTCAAGGTAAATGCTAAAGGTAAACAAAATTAATCCTGACATAAAAAGTACTAATATCCTTTGTAAATATGAGCTACTGCCACATTGGAAATGATAAATTAATGCTTCAAACTTCTTTTTTTTTAATACGAATAAGGTAAGATATGGATTTTCTTCATAACATGTTACAATTAATTGATGAAGTACGAAATAATCTAAAACATTTAATGTTCCAGGCACAACAGAGAATTAACGCATTGAAACACAAATTAGCTTTTACATTTTGTTTCCTTGCCCCTTTTATCTTTGAATTTACAAAATAACATCAAACAATGTGGTTTTGAAGAAGAAAAAAATAACACTCTATGAAATATAATAAAAAGCAAGCCCCCTATCACTCAGATTCATACATATCTAAGCCTCAAGATTTTTAAATTGAAATGGGACATGTTTAAACCTCAGATGTTGAAATGCCCATGTCCGGAATGATACAGAAAATGTTCAACATGAAGTCTAGCTACTCGCAGTAAATTTTCTTTCCCATTCCAGAATTTCAAAAGTACTAAGCTAACACAATTACTCAATGAAAATATTGAATCCTTTACCAATGCTGTTACATTGTTCTCTTCAAACATGGGTTCACCATTAGATTGAACAAAATGTAGAGGTGGGAGTTATATTTTCCTGTTTGTTTGTTCAT
The DNA here is from genome assembly GCA_036244855.1 of Temnopleurus reevesii. Taxonomy (NCBI): domain Eukaryota; kingdom Metazoa; phylum Echinodermata; class Echinoidea; order Temnopleuroida; family Temnopleuridae; genus Temnopleurus; species Temnopleurus reevesii. Next base: position 77,747 of record BQKZ01000356.1, read on the forward strand.
TCATTCAAAAAGACTTAAGTACATACCAATACAGTTCGTGTTATCTCCTTTTAAAAATACTGGATTGTTGAAAATGTAGGCATATATCAGTAATACTTAAGAAAGCATGCAGCATTTTCTTTTATTCTAAAGATATTTGTGGGCATATCTTTTTATACAATTTGTTCATGGTATACGGATATATATGCTACTATGCATCTTATCCAAGAAAGATAATTTCATGAATGTACTACATGCAAAAAATGTACCACTTTTGTTATTTTTTTCTCCATTCCTAACAGTAGAACTAAGAGAATAAGAAAATAAAAGGCTATTTGAAATATGGTTATATTTTTCTCTAGAAATTAGGTTCTGAAGCTGTAATCAAATTTTCAACAATACTCTTTCACATGTAATTCCATAAGCTCAAAATTGAAAATAGCAAAAATATTTGGGAGTAAATGTAATTTCAAATGTTTAGAGCCAGTTACCCAGGGAATTTACTTATTAGATATGAAATAAATTAAAGATATATCATCTCAAATCTAAGAATAAATCTGTTAAAAAATTGTTTTGTTGTAAAAAAAAATATATAAAAAGCAAAGGTAAAAGATGAATCATTAAGAAGATAATGTCAAATTTCAAGCACAACATATTCATATTCAGTGCTTCATTAATAAAACTAAACAAAATGCAAAAAATTCCATAAAATTCAATGATCTAATCCACATATCAATGACCTTATTCCTTTTCTCGAGATGTATACGTGTCTTTAGGATGGGAGATGAAATGAACGATAAAACATAAGCGGCAAGTTAGAATATTGCTATTTTGAGATTTAAAATAGTGAGAGGATAGAAAGAAAACAATATCATTCAAGAGTAGAGAGTTAAAAATTATGGACAGAGAAAATCAAGTAGTATTTCATTGAAAAAAAAACCTTGCCAGATGACTGAGTATACATTACAAATATTAATGTATCAGTACTCTTATTCTGAACCCTGAATTTATCAAAATATTGTGATTCATTGTGGGTGTTTATATTACAAACATTGACTAAACAATAAAAGTCTGCAGTGAAAGTCCATACTGAATAGATGCCATGTACGCTCAATGAAGCTTCTACAATGGTTTCATGATCCCTGATAAAGTGGGAATCTATTGAAGGTGATGTCCAGGCAATAATTTTATATAAATATAATATATGCAAATATCTAGCTTTAAAAAAGTTTTCCTTTGTCTCTGTTCATCCCAAGATGTTTGAATAATCATTAAAAACACATTCAAACAAAAGTTCTTATATAAGTATTAAAGTTTTCAACAAACATGTATTTTGCATTTTTATCACTTCAGAGTCACAGATGCTAGAGCATGCGATCAGAGTTAGACAGCCAGTACAGCAAACTTCCTAAATATGACATCATTTGCTTATTTTAGCTGATTTGAAAATATCTTGGAAGAAATAAATTTATACTATGCAAACTTCTTTTTTTTTCTTATAAGATTTAAATGATTGAAACAAATATGTTTTCATTTATACTGCTAAATTAAAAGCACATCAACATCTTGCAGCAGTTGCCATGGAAAATATTTGCACATGTGCAGTGGACTGCAATGATGATATGCAAGGCTACTGACATTGATAACGCAAGAACTGGTTGAAGTGAAAATCTCCATCACAAAATTAGAATTTAAAATTCACAAAAGTGATGCCAATATAGGAAAATTAACTGAATATGTTCTTCTAAGCGGTGCAATACATATTTTGACAAATTGCCTGGACTACCCCTTTAATTAGTCATTTCAATATCCCTGAGCTTTCTACAAATATACACTAAGTTTGTTAGGGGAATACACTCCAGAGACATTAATGTGCTTTGAAGAATAAAAAGTAAATTTGGAAAGTTTTAGCACAATCAGACAATTAATTCAACAAATATTAACCAATCGTTGCAAGAAAAATGATAAAAATTTTATTCGTATCAAAATTGTCAGCATTCATAGCTTTTCAGGTGATGAGTTTTCTCCTAATTTTTCAGTTTATTTATCATATCAATACTGATGCACCGTCAGCCAACTAATGTTTGGGTTGGATTCCCCTTTATGTGGTTCAAGAGAGTCTCAGTGTTTCAAAATTCCTACATACAGATGCTGAATCTGTCACGATCATAAAAAGAGCTTCGATATGCAAGATCTGCTGATCATCCAAAAATTTATGTTGATGCTCTCAATTCCTAAAATTTAGATTAACCTTTTCTTCTTTCTAAAACTGATACTTTTCTGATGATTAAGGCAAAAAAAAGAGAGTATGATTCATAGCATGCTCTAAAATCCACCTAGTGGAGGGTGTACTCACACAGTTAATAAAAAGAGCCCCAATCAGAATGTTTTGGAGTATCAAGTAAAACAAGTTTACCCTCCCACAAATTCATTTTTTTTTAAATAGTTGAATAAAGTCACAACCACTCACATGGCCCTGAGCAAATGTGAGCTAGATATTGAGGCAATTCTTTCGTTGATTTGCTTTGTAGATCCCTACAACCCAATATTATGAATAGAATGTTATTTACAGACATTTACAAAAAGAAGGAATGCTGCTAGCTAGATGTGAAGACCAGTCGTCCAATCACGTCAACTCGCTGTATTCTGTTCCTCCATGATTGGGTAATCCTAATCTTACCACACCTATTGAACGATCTTTGGATGCTGTTACTAAATCTGATTAGAAGACATTGTCAAGGAAAAAAACAATGAGTAGAAAATCAAATTTGTTCTGTAATTTGTTCTGTAATGAAATAGTATGCCAGTAGCAAGTACTCATTAGAATAGAATTACAAACAAGGGTGTTGCTGGAAAGTTGCAATCAATTGAAATTTGAAGTTAATCAGCATGAGCTTATTGAACTTATAGTTTCATGCCTGTATTGTTAGCAGCACAGACTGTGTGAAATTAAAATGTCTGTTTAAATTTGCATCTGATTTGCAATTGCTTGCAACTTTCTAGGAATACCTCAAAGACTGAGAAAAATCAGCCAATGACAAATATTATTTGTTTTATTCAGGAAAACTTGTATTCTGGTGAATTTCAGATCCTGTTTGGACACAAAACTATTTTTTGACAAAAGTCAAACTGCAAATGTTTGATAAGGCCAAAAAAATTTGGTTGCCCTCCAATTCTATTATTGAAATAAAGGTGTTTTTAATCTTGAACACATTTTCTGTATAAAACCAGATTTTGAAGGCAGTGAAAATTATTTTCCAGGTTGTGGTTCACATATTTAATTTGGGTGAAGTGAAAAAAAAAAATTCTTTCAGAGGGTCTGTCAGTGGAGAGCAATCAAACAACTTTGTTTAAGCCTAATTCTGGGTAGAGTACAAGTAGGCCGGGGAAAAGTATAAGAAGTTAATTAACACATTAATGCTGCCTTTCAAACATTTGACACACTTTTATGCCAACACAATTAGCACATACACATGCAATCAAGATTTTTGATAGAACAGAAAAGGATACATTCATCATAAGGTGATATATCCATATCTTGCACATCGGCTTTATGTCTGAATACTTCTCCAAGGTACTTATGATAATCAGGATAACGTCTATACCTAGAAAGAAGAAGACAAGAGAAACATTGTGATTATATTAGATGAATACAAATCTCAACCAGCTCCTAGCTAGCTTTGTTAAGCACAAAATTTGCTTACATGCTAAAATAAACACACACAAAATTCATGATACTAAGTCAATTCAACCAGCAAAAACAAATGTTTTCAACGATATGTTCACACATGTCAATGCTTGAATTTACCAAAGTTTAGAATCTTCTAAATCACAGCAAATAGAGCTAATTCAATCTATAACAATTGATTCTCCTCATATTTATATGAAGAAATAGGATCAAGATGATTAAAAAGTTACAATTAACATTGATCTGATAAATATAAAATATTGTCTGAGGAGAAAATTCATAGAAATGATAAATTATACATGATATATTGCAAAAATAATTTGAAGTTCTGTAATCCAAATGAAACAGTCTATCTATTATCTTCTTTTTCTTATAAACAAATCTATGAATCAAGACTTAAAAAAGAGAATAAATAAGAGAAATACCTAGTTTTCTTTCTTTCCTCTGTTTTTTAGTTGTTCAATTAATAATTTGTTTTGGTACTTCCAAGACAGATCTCATTGCCACAGGTTAGCAAAAAGGGAAATAAAGACTCTTCCAATCCAAATAAGTTTCAAGGTGATGAATTTCAATCTTTTCATTTGAGTAAAATTAGTCTCCAAATGCTCAAAAGACAGATGCGTATAAATGTATCAGAAAGTGTTCATTGCAATTATACATATACCAAAAAATACAACTCTAATTTGGCCTGCCCACATGGAAGAGAACACAACATGCTGTAAACTACAGATTCAGGGAGAATGGTGTATTTGCATGAAAATTGATGCATTTTCAGAGGAAACACAAACGAAAGGGAAGGAAAAACAAACCGAGAAAATAAGAAGTGGATGACGAAGCTTGGGGAGGGGAGTATATGAATAAGCATTGTCGATACATGTACTCCTTTTATATGGATTTAAAATTACAATGGACTCACTCTGGAACAATTGAAACCATAATCAATACATTCAATCAGCAGCTGCCTCTTTCACTACCAAACCTTCAACTCTATCACATCTTAAACTATCAAACACCATGTAGAATTTTTAAAAACATGACAACAAAAATAGAATAGAACTAATTCAACTAACTCAAAATTTGGGTGGAAAATAAAAAGAGGCATCTCCAAAATTGATTGAAAGGTGGAATTTTTAAATTGTTCCCAGGAACCTCATAAATAATGCATGAAACAGTGGCTTTACAAGCATTCACAAATATATCAAAATAGTTATCTTTTCTGATGGACATGGTGTGAATTTAATGCTTATAATTATGTGAATAAGATTTTATGAGCTCAAATATATTTATTTTTCCCATTTCACAGGGATTTTATTTTCTTTTCTGCCTCAGGTCTTTATAATCCATTGAATACTTTCAATACCCTACAAGGCTATTGATTTATTCTTTTGTTGAATCAGGTTCAATAGGAATTTGGGAGTAGAGGGAAAGGCAACAAAAGAATCAAAAGAAAGAATGCTAAATCTTTTGTGAGATGATCGTTGTCATTGTGCCAGTCATATTTACACAATTCTTACAAGACTGTGTTGAAAGGAGTGCTCTAAGAAAGGGTACCAGTAGTTTGCTGAAACTCAGTGGGAGTCTATTGTCAACAATAAGAGCTTGCAGGTTAGTGGAAGTACTGTCCTGTTACACAGAGTGCATTTTATCTTCCAATCATGAGGCTTCACTTATATTCACTCAGAGATATACAGTGTGTTTTCTGTATGCAACTGTCACCAACAAATTATTTCATTGATTGTCCTTCAAAACGATTAGCAAACACATTTCTTATTCATAGTAATTAAAACTGGGGTGTGTACTTATTGGGACTACGCCTCACGCAGCTGTTGGTCTCACAGCCATTCTCAACTCAATCGCAATCAGTGCAAACATACTCGAAGCAAAATCTCTCATGGATTTTTTATTCTACTGAAATTAAAAAAGTAAGTATTATCATATATCCTTCGGATGCCAGCATCTATTAAGGTGAATTCATTTCTTTAAGCCATGACATTTTATGAACTTTTTCATTCCTACTGTATGCATAGTCTAAGATTACTTCAATTAGTTTGATTTTCATAATTTCTAAAAGGAAAGTTCTACTAGAATCTATAACCAGAATCTACCAAATGAATTTTCACTCTATTCTGAACTGGTAAAACTCAAGATGGCGAGAGATAATATGGAGAATTTCATCAATATAGAATACAGTACATGATTCAAAGAATACAACTTTTATTTGAACCAAGCTCTATGATGAAACCATTCTACAAATATACTGTGTGTTCTTTTGATTGATTCAAATGAGCAACAAAATTTATACTGAACACATTGTAATAGCACAAAGCTATATATCATAACAAAAAGTGCACAATTTTCTTTACGTTGTATAAATCCAATTTGGTGTTTTGGGTATGAAGAAATTCACAATTTATGAAAATAATTTTCACTTTTTTTTAATGCTATGTGTTCTACGGTGTGACTGACTTGAATACATCATTACAAATACAGATGGTTTGCAAGAGACATTTATGTAATATACATGTATAGGGAATTGCCTTTCTACATAACAGATTTTCTGTTACAGAAAATATATAACACTTGAGTGAATTGAGAAAATGCGTAATTTCATTTGCAATACTGTAGGAAAGGCTGGCTGATCATGATGTCATTAATATTAAAGAAGAATCCCAGCATATCTGCTTGTATCAAGTTTTAAATCCTTTGTTTGTCAAAATCACAAAAACTTAATGCCAGAGAAAAGGAAAATCTTCCCAGGAGACAGATACATTTCATTGTATGAATGTTTACTGATTTCTTTTTATTTTTGTATCCCCCAAGAGCAAACAAACAAATAAAAACAGATTGAAAATTCTTTCTTGGAATGTGGATTGAGGTATCTTTTTTAAATAAGAGTCTACCCCAAAATTTTTCAACAGGAGCAGAACAAGTTGGTAAGCAGAACAAAAAAGTTCAAAGAAAATCGGACAAGTAATAGAAAAAAAAAGATATAAAGATTTGAAGAAAAAAATGGGCAAATCACTGAAAATTTTCAGACATGTTGCCAATTTGATGATGTCATGGGTGCACTACTAATCATACAAATTATGTTTATGGTGCAAAATCCACCATTTCTACAGAAAAACATTTCTTTATAAATGTAAAATGCAAATAGTGAATCTACTTATCTATCATAAAGATATCTTATAGTTATAGTTTTGAGCTAATCACATTTTTTTGGGGAAAAGTAGTATTCTATTAGATATGAATGTAATAGATGGTAAATTGTGCATCTATGACATCAGCAGTTGCCAATCAGTGAAAATAATAATAATAATAATAATAATAATAATAATAATAATAATAATAATAATGACATAACATTTATTAGGTATTTAATACAGAGTTTGTTTTTAGGCGCAAAGTGTTTTGATTACGAAATTATTATCAACCGGTATATCAAATGAAAAAAAATGTTAAAATATTCAAACAGTCATAACTCTATTATTAGTTGTACATTTTTTCTCAATGCTTTTCCTGTTCATCTGTTTTTTTTCTTCCCCTGTTGAGTAAATGCTATTTTGGGGTAGACTCTTCTTTTACGAAAAAAATTACCATTCTCCTTCTATCTATCATGCAGACAAAAAGCATGCAATGACTTCATGTACAGAGCTTTTAAGATTTTCTGAGCCTGATAAATGTTGTAATCTCTATCATTTATATTTCATCTCAATGATATCATAGAAGTTTCCAAGATTTTGAAGTTATTATGGACGTGAAATCAGGCATTATATTTTTTGTTTGGGACTGTTTTCTTTGTACGCCTCAAGCTGTGTTTGACAATGAGTCATCAAAAGGCTGCTGGACTGCTGTGTGAGAAAAGAAAATCGCTTCAGTACAATCCAATGACGTACAGGTTGTTTGATCATTTGACTATGATACAGAAATGCCATGAATACAAACTTTTCTCTGTTTCCAAAGAAAATAAAAATGTGGGAGATTAAATGAAAGGCAAAAACAAACAAAAAATGTGGGAGATAAATTCAAAGGCAAAAACAAAAATGAAATTTGGAGAGGAATCTAATTCTTGTAGTCAGGAGTCGCTGAATAAATATTACATAGCATTTATAGCATTGTCGGCATGCATGCAGTATGCTACATTATCATTTAATTTTCATCTGACATTTCCATTCAACATACAATTATTTCCATTTTTTTATTCATAAATTCCCTTTTTTCAGAGCAATTCTAAAGAGGTGTTGCTAGAAATCAACATTAAAAAGTTGCAAATTTACAAGACTTAACAAAGATTTTGATTGGCGCTAGTTGTTTATAGCAGTTGCAATCAATTGCAAGTTGCAGTTAATCGGAAAGCACCAATCAAAACAATACGTCTTTTCAAAAGCGCAGTGTGAATGAAAATTAGCATTCCAATTTGCAACTGATTTGCAGTTGATTTGAGATAAACTGCATCTTAGTTACATGCTTGTATAAAGAAGAAAAAACAAAAACTTGGCATTTATTGACTGTAAACATTCTCTACAGGCAAAGTTTGCTGTAGGTCATTCTTTTCTTTAAATCTCAGTGACATTATTTTATTTGTTATTCATTTATTATTTTTCTAATGGGGATTTCATATTTCTTTATGGCCTTTATTTTTGTTTTTTTATTTTCAGAGTTGGAAACATCTCATCAGCATCACCATAGGCCAATAAACTATATCCCATCATGAAGTCCTGGCATTACATTCTAATCATCAGTATAGTGTGGTATGGTCTGGCAAGCTCCCAGAGTACAGACATGCCTCCTCCTCAGACAGAGCCTCAGCTTTGTCCAAGCGGGTGTCACTGTGACTTCCAAACCAGAGTGGTCAGTTGCCAGCATGGTTCCTTTACAAGCATACCAACCACCTTTCCATCATACACAACAACACTTATCCTTGGAGGAAACATTATCAGAAATCTATTTGAGGACTCGTTTGTAGGACTTCCAAACCTGGCATCTTTAGATTTGACTTCCTGTGAGATTGCAATGATCAATCCTGGAGCATTCAATGGTCTGGATAATCTCCGCATTCTCAATCTGCAGCTGAATCACCTGAATGCATTGCCTCCTGGAGTATTTCAAGGTTTAAAAAGTCTCAGAGACCTCAACCTTCAGAGAAATAATATTCAGATGTTGCCTTCAGGGGTATTCAATGATACACCAGTTCTTCAAATATTGGATACTGGTAACAATCAAATTTCTCAGATACAAGATGATGCTTTTGACAGTCTTCCTGTGTTAACAGCTCTCCATCTCACTTACAACCAGTTCGGTATGGTCCCAGAAATGGCATTTAAGAATCTAACCAATTTGAAGTATTTGTCTCTATCTGGAAACCCTATTAGTACCATACCATCCAGAACATTCAACACTCTCACTTCTTTGGATCTCCTCTACCTTGATAACATGCAGCTAAGTTCATTAGAACAAGATTCTCTTGCTGGTCTACAATCTGTCACCACTATTGACCTTTCAAACAACCAAATTCGCATTCTGGATCCATTAGCATTTCTGTCTTTATCATCTTTGGAAACTCTTATCCTCGCAGGAAATTTATGGAACTGTGAGTGTTCTCTTTTTCCATTTGTTCAGTGGTTAACACAAAGCACCATCACATATTACAGCACTAGTTGGTTTTGCACATCTCCAAGTGACCTACATGGAAATCTTGTCTATGTGCTACAAGCTCGTGACTTTGCCTGTGAGCCAGTCATTACTAATCCTCCTATCAACACTATCGTTGAATACAGGCAGAGGGTTCATTTTGAATGTATAGCGAAGGGAGATCCAACACCTGACATTGAGTGGTACAGACCGGATGGCACCAGAATATCTGCTCAATCCAACAGTGAAAATGTATACACAGCGTTGAATGGAATTGTACTAGTGATTCAGGTTGCCTCTGAAGAGAATGCTGGTATATATAAATGCACAGCTACTAATGTACGTGGTAGCGATTCAGTTGACTTTCAGGTTGTTGTCAATGGCAATCCTGAACCTGAGGCAACCACTGTTGCTGCATCAATAGGAAGTGATGTTGCATCGACTGATGGACCACCAAGCATTGCCTGCACCAACTTTATATTACAGATCATGTTGGAGGATATCAGTGATTCATCAATTCATGTTGGATGGACCACTTACAATGGCAATGAACAACTCAGTGGCTATGTAGTACAATCACACAATTTTGGTGATGAAGATAGGAACTCATATTTCGTCAATTGGACAGCAACAAGATATCAACTAACAAACCTGGAATCAAACACAGGTTACACCGTCTGTGCTGCATTCCTCCTAGAGAACTGTCCCCTAACAATACCAAGACAACAGTGCCTGGAGGTTACTACATTAGGTGAGAATCCTGCCATAGCAGCTATGCGGATAAAGCATCGCAATGAGATCATCGGTACAGCCCTTGCAGGTATCCTCATTACACTCTTCATAATGGCATCAGTATTCTTGATCCTCTGGCGATATCGGAAACCCAAGAAGTACAGCCACTATGACTTCAAAGGAACCAAAGATACAGCTGCCTTTGCAGGGATCCCAGAGGACATTGATGGAGGAGGGTTCATTGTGAGTGAAGGAATGTCTTCAGGGTCAAAGAAAGAGAGTGCAGCTTATACCAATGGAGGATTGGACATGTCTGCAGATCATGCCAACGACTACAGTAGTGACCCTGTAGCTAATAACAACACTGCAATCAAATACTTAGCTGATGTACATTCATCGGGGTCAGCAAATACTTCCCAAGAAGATGTGACTGACACCACAGCCTCTTTGAAATCTGCTCCATCAGTAGTCTCTGATGATGGGCTAAGAGAGGCTAAGGTACCAAAGGACAAACCCTCCAAGGTGAAAAGGAGTAGACCATCATTGAGCTCTCATGAGAGCATGGACAGTGGTGAAGCAGTGATAGAACTGACAAACCTAGGGATTAGGCCACACCATAGCAATGGAACATTAAATGCTGCAAATGAAGTTGCAGTGTGATATCTTTTATGTTAAATGTTATTCTTGTATGAAGCATTTGAAATTTGATAATGGTAAACATGTATATAACATTTTATCTGGGGGATTATTCCAATGCCAATGATGAATTAATGAGCTCATCATTGACAATCAAAAGATTTTCAATTGAAGAAAATTTGTAATTTATTTTGCTTCATATGTTTAAAAGAAAACAAACCCGAGGATTGATAGGTGACAATTGCCCAAAATGTAAAACAACCTTTTGTAGAAAGCTTTAAAAATCTTGCTTTGGAGAGCAAATGCATTTACAAAATAAATGTAATGAGACACATTTCAGGAACATTGGAGGCGGTACTGCTACATAGCATAGTGAGGATATGTCTGTGAGATAAATATTTTTGGGAGGAGACAGGAACTACGCATTGAGAATAGCTTGGAATTCACAACTCAATACTTTAGATGGACCAATATTTTTTTGTTTTGTTATTATTATGGAGGAATATATCAAGGATATTGTGTAAAGCACAAGATTAAATTGCTACACAAAAATGCATGTACAGTAATTTGCTGTAGAATTAGCTGTATCTATCAGACCACCTTACATCCATTTTCATGAATATAAGTTGTCTAAGTTATCATGGATTCAAATCTAATGAGCACCATTTTTAATCTTTAATTCTTGAATCTTCAAGCACTAATTAATCAAACATGCTTTTTGATTAATCACAGTGAATTCAAAATAGACTATAATCACAAAATGTTTAAAGAATATGAATGTAAATTAAAAAAAAATGAATGCAACTTGAATTGTGCATGGAACTCTGATAAGAAGACAACCTTAACACATTTGGTAGCATAAATAATTAAATTGTATATTATCTTGCTTTTCGAAGGACCAGCAACCAAAAGCATTTTTGCTTCATTGGCTCTGTTCTTTTTACCAAATGGCTTTAGCTTCATGAACTCTCAACGGGAAAGTAATTGACATCTGAAATTATCATCCTTACAAATGACTTAAATGTACATTAGCTCTTTACTAACATTGAGTATATATTTTTTTTTATAAATTCAGAAATTAGTAGGACTAGTGACTGCATATTCTGGTAATGCTGAATACTATATTTTTTTGGACAACTGTGATACACAAAATAAATTCACAATTTTGGACAATGATGTCTCAACTTCAGAAGATCAAAAGAGCACAATTTCAAAAATTCTGTCTGACTTCAATGTGATAAGTTACATATTAGAACAAGAATGTAAGAATGTAGAAGCAAAAACTTTCTTTATGTTATGGTGGTTCAACTGTAATTCAATATTACATCAATCTTGTTTTCATTTGCTTTCAATGGCACATAATCTCTTTGAAACATAGTTAAAATGCTTACTAAAATTTGATTTCTTCACAATAACAATATTCTTTCTGCAATTACAAGGTTTTTAAATATGTAATGCAAATTTGGTCAGTATTTTAAGCAGTATTATCCATAGAGGAAAACTGGCACCATCAATATGAAGTAGCACAAAACAAACTATTCGTCCACACAGCAAAATTTGCTTTTGACATTGTTGCTTGTTCTGTGCATAAAGGCCATAAAGTCTGATATCAACATGCAAATTATGACCTCTTGCGACTACTCCAGCATGGATGCCTACAATACAATCTATGAAGCATTGGAAAAAATATCTAATTTAGAATACATTTTTCAAATGTATCATGAAAGTAGAACAATACAAATTCATTAGTGCACACATCTTTAAGATATAATACCAAGAAAATAGTGACCAATTGCAAAGCAATTAAAATCAATTTGCAAATTGAATGGGGCAATCTGATTGGCTAATGGTATGCACTTTAAAGAAGACTGGCATGCATCAATGATTTCAAATAGCCAGTGTAAATCAAATGTAACATACAGATCTTCAAAAGTTTCTCGCAAGAATTCAGTCTTAAAAATATAAATTTTCATATAAATTTTCATATAAAAAGCCTTATTCTAAATGTATATACTTTTACTTTCTTTTAAACATACTTACCAAAACTAGAGAAAAATGTAAGTGCTTTCACGAGTTTTAAAGTCATTGTTCAATTCAATTATATTTTGATTCTTGTTGTTTCAAACAACTCAAATCTATGTTGTACAATCAAGTATATTATTCTTGTGTTTGATAAAATTAAATATTAAATTAAATTCATTAAATAAAATAACTTCAAACTCCAAGTGTCTGAATGCCACTGCACAGTACACAACTTTCAGTTGTACAACCTTATTAAGACTGTTGGTATCATTAACCTGGTCACAGCTCTGACAACTCAACCCTACATCCAAGGTCTTGGAATATTAGCATGTTGAATCTATTAAAGATCATAAAACTTTTCCCCTAGCTTCCAACAGGCACTGCCTACGACATAACACACGACTATCACTCCAAAATTGCTCTCTAGAACGTCACTCAACATTTTTTCATAAATCTTCTAAATGCTTTCAATAACAGCATAAAATGGTATAACTTTTGAAAGAAATCTATAATTTAACGTTGAAAATATTTATTGACTTCACAGACTTAATGCTATGGGAAAGGAGCACAAAGCTGCTTAGCTATCGATTAGCAAGATCAAAGAGGCCATTCCGCTATTTCAATCTCACCATGATTTTGATGTCTGTCTAGGTAAGGTTAGATTGGGGAAAATTTGAGCTGATCCAGGTGTGCACGTACAAAGAGAATTTTCTTTTTGGTATGATGCAGAGATTTTTTTAAGAACAAATAATAAAATCAGATCACCAATAGTGGAAGAGCATTGCACTGTCTTTATGATCTTCCCGCTTGCTTTACAATGGATTTGGATCAGGAAGATCAAGAAGATATACATGTTCAAAACGTTTGCCCAATCTGACCAAACATCCGCTCTAATCAGCACAATCTCACGACATTGTTTTTACAATGCTGAAAATTGCAAGCAATGGTATTATGCTTTCCCAATCTACTAGATTGGCAGAGTGGAAAGGCCCTTTAGGTTCTATTATCTTCAAGTAATATTTGGTGATGGGTTGTAGGGTCAGCGGTGGCCTTTAGACATCATTGTTATTCTATTGTTAAGTATGAACTTATATGTGTCAGGGCATAAAGTCACAGCTGAATCAATTCTGGTTGAATAAAGTGTGATTGTATCTTATCACGAGTACGGCCAATATTGGATATTTCCTGCTAATTCTATGATTTACACCTGTAGTATTTCAAATCATAATTAGGTTAAAGAATGATGGCTGTAGATTATGTCTAGATATCATTCATGAAATCCAAGCAATAAGTAAATACACTAATCGCAAATGATATCATGTTGAAGAAACAATGTTATGATACTGAGCACTCTATACTATTGAGCTGTATATTAAAAACTGAATAAAATTAAATGCATGTGTATTATCATGAAGCAATTTGTGTGAGAAATTCTCTGTTTTTTTTTTTTATTACTTACCTGCGTATAATGCCTTTTTCACAAGCTGTGTACAACATACTGCCATTTGATGTATATCTGTTGGAAACAGACGTAAAATTATCTATAATTGAACAAATCACGCCATCAAGCAAATATCTATACACAAGCATAAAACATACATGGGGGTAAAGGGAGATTGGACCTCTAAAACTTAGAAATAGCCCCTGTGAGATCCAGAATATGTTAAACAAATATGTTACATGGACTATTCTTTGGAAGAAAATGTAAAAATAGAGCCCTCCTAAATAGAAAAAGGGATTTTTACCCTGCTTTACACAAATGATTTTGATGTTTGTTGGTGGTTGTAATGATGATGATGTGATGATGATGATGATGGTGGTGTGATTATGATGATGATGATGATGATGGTGAAGATGGAAGATGATAATGATGAAGATGATAATGACGACAACGACGACGACAACAACGACGGTGATGATGATGATGATGATGATGATGCTGGTGGTGGTGACGATGATGATGATGATGATGATGATGATGATGATGATGATGGTGGTGGTGGTATGGGTAATGACAATATCCGTCATGATAATGGGGCTTATTTTGATGATTCTGACGTTGACAATATTGAAGAAAATGATGACGATGATGATGTGATACCCCACATTAAAGCTCACAATTTATAATAATAGTGCTAATGACCAAAATTGATAGCATTTACTAATAATAAATTTTTTACATGTACATACGTGATCATCATAAATTTTATAATTTGAGCTAAAAAAAACAGTTTACTCAAAATCAATCTATAACAGGAGCAGACAAACCAGACGAACATAACAAAAGGTTTAGGAAAATCAGACAACTGATAAAAAAAGGTTACAAATTGTTAAAGTCCTCATCTTGATCGAATTCGCACATGCCTACATTATGCCTCAATCGAGAACTAAGTTGACGGAGAATACAGGTACAGATGATTGAAAATTACATTCAACTTCGCTATTGCACATATTCACGTAAAAACTTTTTGTACACCCCCTCCCAATTACGATCGGGACAGACAACTCTGCAGGGGATGAAAAACTTGATGACAACATGTTGTGTGCCGTTGTCTTGATTCACTTCAGTGATTTACACAGTTTACTTATGTATTTGACAAAAATAGTCCCTAAATTAAACAAACTCGATAAGAACACAAAAAGTAAAGCTCGCATGTGTCTGAAAATTGAATACGGATGAGCTCAGATAATGAGAAAATTGATATAATCAACATTTATGATACTTCGTCAGATAAAATTCCTTAAAACGCGCTTTAAATTGTAAAGTGATATTCACTTTTGGAACGAGCCGTCAAAATTTATTCAGGACAGAAGTGACCGAGCAAGATAATCTGCCAAGAAAGTAAAGTAAATAATGAAGCGATCGTGATGAATAGCGCGATTAAGCATGACAAGTTGGAAATGAATAGAATTCCTAGGAGGCGCAGATTCAATGAACAATGGTAGTGCTTATTGGTGAATAAATTAGCGATACCGGCAAATTCTGTTGAAAAGTGATCGCACTAGTAAGTATTTTCGGCCAGATTTAGGCAATATAATAGATAGAATGTGCAAAAAACTATATCCATGTCTATCTTTCACCAGTTATCTAAGCACATCATATAACTGGATACAGGTTCTATATAACTTATAGGTGATTTTATGCATCGATGTAAGATCTATTTTTGTCATGTACATAACTAAACTGTGTAAATCAATGAAGTGAAACGAAACAACGGGACACAACATGTCGTCATCACACTTCCAGCCCCTGCATTGCTAGCGTCTTGGGAGACTGCGGACAATAATATTCAGTGTTTTTTTTATTATGGAAACGAGAGAGAATTCGATATTCGGTCATCTGTATTCATGTTATATGTATATTAAGCCATCGATTGAAGCCTGGTTGATTTTGCTCAAGCTCTGGTCTTTAATCATATGAAAAATTAGGGAAATCAGTGAAAAATCTAGAACAATCATGAATGCACTACTCACCATTTATTTTGCTATACTGCAAGAATCCAGTAATTGACCAAATTATTACATTTTCATATTGGCCTGTACACCTTCCTAGGATATCTACTGAACTTAATATATTGACATTCACAATATTTCATATCTTTAATTGCTCAATTACAAACTTACATTTTTAGAGACTTTTACAAAATGAATAGAGACGGGTAAAAACATCTTGTATATCATAAAAATGCTCTGGTAAAAAATCTGAAGGAACCTACATTTTGGCAAAAAAAAAAGAAACTTTGTTGTATTAATGTTTGAAAAAAAAAAGAAATGATAATTTGTGCACCTATGACATTATCAAATTGACAATTGTCTAGTGATTTCCATTCCAGTACAAAGGTTTCAACTTTCTTATTAGTTGTCTGATTTTCTTTTTTGTTCTGTTCATCTTCCTTTTCTCATTGCAAAATATTGGCGAGGGAAGGAAGGGGGTGAACCCCCTTCCAAGATTCTTGAGAGGAACAAAATGAGATCAAATTTAATACCTTATTTTCCATATTGATTCATCTCCATTCTCTCTGAGCGTTTCTTGAACACCAACATCAGGCAAGTAGGCACATACTTCACTTCCACCTAGCATAATTACACCTGTCAATGATAATAAAACAAAGATATATATTGACATCTGGCAAGTGAGAGCATACTTCCATTAATCCTAATTATATCTGTTTCATGAATAAAACAAAGAAATGCATACAGACATCTAAAATGGAGATACATAATTCACTCATAAATACACCTGTTACATGTAAAAAAATGTTTGACAAGTAGACATATCAATGTACTTAAATTCCATTCATCATAACTACACCTCATACATCAGATCATCAGAAAAGATACTATTATGGTCACATAAATAAGTAAATAATAGTATATACTTTGCAACCTTTCATCAAATCTTTCATAAAGCTACGAAAAACTTTCTGAAAGACTGGAGTACGTAAACAGGTGGAAATTGCATATGATTCTCGATCATTCAGCACAAGAACTGATACAGGCGGTTCGTAGTGTCATTTTAAAAGTATTTCGTAAGTTGGTGAAACACCGCCCAGGAAGGAAGAAAATTGCATGTATAAGGCTGGACTTGCAAATAAGATTTTAGTATAAGATGTTTAAAATATAAATAAATACAAGTTTAGCATGAATACTGTAAACTACATGTACCATCTCTCATGTCGAGTGACATCAATACCAAATTAGGTGAAATCAAAACTATATCTTTGTAAGACAGGCCGGGAGGTAGGAGTTGCACAATGTGGACTGACATTCTTCAGAACTTGAAAATGCGCTTATTTAGCTTACAGCTGTGAATCTTTTTTTTTGTGATGATTACCATAGATGAATTGTGACCAACTTACTTGAGAATCCATCTTCAGCCATTGCATTGTAGGGACCAGGGGTGGGGGATACTGAATGAAGAGTAGCACCGGCGGGAATGTCTAACAGTGTGCGACCATCTATTGTTACAACCTATCAAAAAGAAGACCGTGCATAAAATAAAAAGCAACAAATAAAGATCTCCAAATATTCCCCTACCAGTATTCAGTTTTATCCAAGCTTTGCCACCGCCACATTATGTATACAAGGACTCATTTTGAAATAAGCAATAAATTTATTGCCTTGGCTTCTGACCATGCTTCAAACACATACATACATGAAAGGAGCTTTATTCAACATTGTTGCTGCTCCCTTAAGCATTGGGTAGATTACATGTATTACTACTTTTATATTTGGAAATTTCAACAAACACAATAGTTCAACAATCAAATTACATACATGAATATAATTTCTTCAAGCAGTCTTACAGGTGTATTAGTACAAAAGTTGATGTCAGGGAGGAAGACAGTAAACTTAGAAAATGCAAAGCAAGACAAACTGCATATTTTACCTTTCCATGACCATCAATAGAAGCTGTTACAAATGTAGTTTCCCCTGAACACCAAGGCCAGCTATCAGACAGAAAGCTGACATCACGAATCACATCACAATGTAACTGAAATATAAAGGATAAATCATTCACATGCATTACTGGTGTGCTTATTACTATTTATGAAGTAAAGATTCCTCACCATGTCGCATATATGTAAAATAAAAAAAAAATGTAACAATAGATTACTGCTGTTTAGCTCATGCATTTTGTTATGGTGGTAGCTACCTTTATTGACAGACTTAATATATTCATGTAGCAGGATACATGCGTAAAAAATTCAAAATTGAGTAGTCTAAATTCATTAATGCTTCATTCTGGGAATCAAATTCTGAATAAAAAAAGTATACTTTCATTAATTTCCTGAAGAAAAAGAAAATTAGAATTAAAAAGTTTCATTTCAGTTGCATCATACCTATAATTAATGTCTTCTTGAATATCACTTTGGAACAATGCACTTTACAATAAATTAAGAATTTCTAAGCAATCCACAATTTCTTATTTGCTCATTGATCTGTTATTAGTATTTGAACAAAATTATACTGTGTCAGAATATTAAATTCACAAAATCATAATTCAATTTTTGTTGCTTCATTTATTTTTGAATAAATTACTGGGAGCAAAGAATCTCAAAAGAAAATTCCAAGGTAAAGATCAGCCTCTTGGCATCAGCTCAAATATTTATAGAGGGTACAAAAGCTTGGCTTGTGATACTTACATCATAGACATATAATAATGGAATTGACATCCTGAGGTCAAATACTGCCAATCCCTGTATATAGATAATAAAATACAAACACCTTTGAAAGTAAAACATAATCAGAATAACAGACCATCATCTAAAAACTGGCATTACAAACCTTAAATACAAAAGATTACTTAATATGTATCTTAATAGTTTGTAAAATGTACTGCTTTCTTTTACTCCTGTATACAATGAATAACCACCTACATGCAAAATAGGCTGAAATACCTTCTAATAAATATCAACTATAAAAGAAAAAACGTTAGTAGCCAAAACCTGTTTATAACTAAAATTATTCATACATGAGTAAATAGTGCATTCTGAATGTACTTTTTTTCAATTAATTCAAAACTTTATTTCAGACTCAACTGCACTGAGCAGAGGTCCATAAAACAAGGTTAACATTCATAAGGGTAACAAGATAACAAGACAAAACTAAACAAGGAGAGAGAGAGAGAGAGAGAGACTAAAAACATGTGAGAGAGAAGATAAGCAAGGAAAATGAAATACCTAGTTTAGTAGAATACATGATATATACTTTAGACATGTGCTGCATATTTCCGATAGAGGGCAGTCAATCAATTATTATCGATATGGATACTTGCCACTCTAGACTATTACATGTGGAATAAAACTATCAGACCAATTTCCATACGTGCACCGTGGGGGAGGGGGGCTATGGTGGCGGTAACCCCCCCAGGTCATAGCTAGGGGGCGCCAAAATTTGATGGCCAAAAGTGCTGATAGGGGGCGCTAAATTTTAGGCAATGACCTTTTTGTTTTGCTTCTCAGCTCTTCTCAGCGCCCCAGGGGGTGCCAAATTTTAGGTGAAGACCTTTTTGCTTGTCAGCTCAGCCGGGAGGGGGGGGGGGGGGTGGGGCGCCAAATTTGTGCTCAGCCCCCCGGGTATCAAAATCCTGGGTGCGCGCATGATTTCATTGTAAATTTACAAACTGTGTATCTTTTTTTGTTGAGGAATGAGATCAAAATTATCCATAATAAAACATGATATACTTTACATGTATTAAGTACTACATGCATCTCAAAGGCTAACAAGAATTGACACGTATATAATGAAAAATGACAGACAGATAATGAACAAAAAAATCCTGTAAATAATGTCATAAGTATTATTACAAATATAGAGATTCATGTACACAAATATAGAGATTCATGGTTGCTTACTGTAAGTATGGTTGCTTACTACGTACCTTTCCATTAACACACGTACATACAACGGTATGAGGGCACTTGGGATCCACTGCTAACCCAGTCCTATCTCTGCCATTGAAAGCACCTAGAAAAACAAAAGTATATAAGCAGAATATGAGCATACCAATGACGTATGCAACATATTTGCGCAGTATATTTTGTAGAAACATTTATCTTTTAATCTTCGCAATAGAGCCAAGCTCTGATTATAAAATTAATATTAAATTGCTAATTGGTATATGAAATTCCGGTGATGACTGACTCTGTGAGTGAGATTTTAAGTCAACTATTAAGATTATAATTTTCTGCCTTTTTACCCCATAGGAATAAAACTACAGCAATATTGACCAAATGTTATAACATATTAACTGCACATCATATGGCATTTAAAAAAAAGATAATAACTAGTAAGCAAATAATTACTGTTGGTACATGCAATTGGAGAATCTATCACTTCCAACTCAATCAGAGCTGAAGCTGTCTGTATACATTCAAATCGACGAGGAAGTGATACATGTAGATTGTCTTGTTGCCTATACCAGAAGATCATTATTTGCTTTATATTCCACATCGAAGCATATTCGTTTGATTGATCTTACCAATTGTTTTTTAAATCTAACTACATAATAGAATGCATATTTACTTGATTGCTACATATTTATAAAATTGCTTTGTGCATCTATAAATTGCTGTTGGTGCAAAAAAGTACTACAATCAGTAGGGGTAACAAACTATAGAACTTGCACAAGGCCCAAAGTACTAGAACATACAGGGGCATCACACTTTATAAGACTAACAGTTATGTAACAAACTGCACATCTCAGATGATGGATTGGACTACTTTAATTTATCATGTGATTAACTTTTGACCAATTGTACGGGTGGATTATAAGTATGTGAAATATAGCAACAATTATAATCTGTTTATCAGTGCAAAATCATATTTCATTATGATTCTCAATCAAATTATATCCTTGAACTCTTCAAAGTCATTGATATTACTCAGTACTTGGCAAGCAATGTCCATTGTATTACTATGCTGCTCTATTACTGTATTAGGGACAAGCTTTTGATGAATGACTATGACATATGCTATAAAGGTATGGGATGACTAAAAGTTGGCAAACTTGGTAAGTTAAGAAAAATTGAAGGGCATATATTTTATCCACACTCATTTTACATGAATTCAACTTCAATCTTTAAAAAGGGCAAAAAGAAAATTGTTCAACCTCATGAGATGAAGAGAGTCTCATACAATTCAAAAGCTTTTTAAATGACTATGTATGCAGATATATATCCATTTACATATTATAGTGGTGACTTTTAATTACAAACAGCACATTCAATTTCATGAACATAATTTTAAAGTGTCTAATCATTGAAACAATCATATCTCTATATATAGCTTTAAAATAAATGTATTCTTTTTTTAATAATACACAACCTTTTTCCAATCGAGTACCTCTATTTTACATAACTTTCAAATGGATCATCCGATTTTGCTCAATTTTTCACACTTTGATCATAAAATTTTTCTCAATCCAGTAACAGTAAATTAACGTTTGGGGTAAATTCCCCAAATATTACATGTCTCATCATCTCATATTTCATCATGTAATAACGTAATTGGGGGAAAAGGCAGAGATCTGCACTTCTTTCATTCTTCCATGGGAAATAATGAGATTTTCATTGGAAAATATTTCCATCTGCTGTAGAATTTGTGGAAAAAAATATATTGTATATACTTACAGCTATCATACGTCAAAAGCTGTGCTCCTGTTTCTACATCCACCACTGCCAGCCGTCCTGCGGTTGTGGTAGCTAAAATCTGAATTGAGAGATAGTGTACTTAAAACAACAGTTGCGAATTGAAGTGGATACTTACATATTTCTTTTCTTATTTTCCTTTAATCTTAGGTCATACTTGTCACATTTCTCATAGTAAAACCAAAATCCCCTTCTGTGCGCTTTCTCTACATTGTACAGTCTAGCTACTGATTCTAAAATAAGAATGGGTAATTATACTGGCACATCAACCATCACATATTTTATTGGGCTAAATAAACAGTGCTCACTATATGGGTTGCCTAACCTTCTGAGGCAACTAATTTTGAAGAAAAAAATCTAAATATTAGGTATATGAAGTTTAATGCTTTGTTTCCGATTTCGGGGAAGAAAATTTGGTATCTTACAAGCCTACAAATATTATGAGATCAAAATAATGAATAGAAAAAGTCTACACAAACAATTGGCAAGGAAAATGAAACAAAAAACTGGACAATCTCATATTTTCAATACCAAAGTCTAAAGTAATCACATATTTTTAATTACTTACCTTCCTTCCATCGCAAGTGAATCTCACAGCATTGATATTCTTGGCAAGACTAAAAGTTGTCACCTTCAAAACAAGCGAGAAGTATATTAAAAATAGTAGAGATCATAAAAAAAGTTTTGAAACTGTAATGCAATTTCTATGCCTAAGATATCAATGGAATTTGAATATAATGATGCACTATGATATACTTTATTGAGCTATTACACAAAATATGTTTTTAAAAGTTCTATTCCTGCATTTGCCATTCCCTATTGACAAAAATGACAACAAAATATGATTATCTTGACCGAATTACTTAAACATATCATATCATTATATGAAGATGATTATGTTAACTCACATTGTAGCTCTGAAGTAAAGCACACTTCTGTGCTGTGTATAGGTTTACTCTGCCATCAAATGCTCCTGAACAGAAGAGATATCTGTCCTGAAATATAAACAAGAGTATTCAAATATTGTCATCAATGATGAGGAACAAATTACTATTCAGTAGAATTTTAGAAAATATGAGGATATCTTTTCCCATTCTAAACGAGACATTTATGAGCTTAAAGGTATAGACCAGCACTTGTATAGACTAATAATGATTATGATGGAAAAAATGAATTTTAAATGAGCTGAAGTGTTTACAGCTTGCTCTATGTGCATAGAGATAGATTTGAATGAAATGGAGAGACAATTCCTTTACCAATTTTGGCAGACTTATAAAGAGAAAGTCACGAACAAGGCAGGTTAACGGTAACAAAAAATAAGGAATCACATACATTCCAATGCAGCCAGTCTCGGCATGAGGCATGACACTATTCTGCTATAGATATTCCATTGATTTTGTGCGAAACTGTGCGCTGGCAAAATAACTGACGTGTAGTATTTTCTTTTCTTTCTGGATGTATTTTATCCGAGCATTCTCATTATATTCTTATTTGTTATTGAAAAAGAATATTAGGTGAATAATTTAATAGCAGCTCCCAAAACGGATCTACATGTTCATCCATGAACATTATGCCATTTATCTCATAATCTGTTGTATCATGTGTGAAATTTGATCACTGTTAATTGATTATGCAATCCTTTCCTTTAAAAAAAGTCATGTAAGTATCAAATTTCAGATTGTATTCTTATTGTATTGAGAGGAACTAACCTTTGGACAGAAAGCCACACCCCTGACACTCCCAAGATGATGCTTGAGATAGTGTGGTCTTCCCTCTTCTTGCATCTCTGAATGAGCAGTCTCCCAAGCCTCAGTTACGTCTTTTCACCAAACCACTCCGTCTCTGATCCCTTCACAAGATGTGTTGGGTGAAACAACAGTGGCATCAATGCTCAACTGCAGCATTCATCTAGTTTGGTATTGGCTACAAATCTAGAAATCAAAGGAATAATAATAGAAATAATAATAATAGATTTATAATAATTTATATAGCACATGTATACAATCTGCAGAGTGCTGAAGATGCTTTGCATTATTCATGCAACTGACCCCAGTTCATTTGTAAATGTCATACATAACTGAGCTAAGTTTTGTAGATATTCATTCAATGGTTTTTATAAATTGTGACTTCACTAATTTCTAAGGTATTCTGGCCCTTTGACCTCGATACAGTCAACTAAAAATATTGTCAGTTTACCCTTGTATGATCTTACACACTTGAGCCAGGTTTGGAAAATGCTGTACAGTACGATTTTTTTTTTCACATTAGATTCATTATTGCGCCCCAGCAATGTGAGTATCTAGGGGAGGGAACTACAATGAACTAACTATCGCTTGACAATTTGACCCTTAACCTCATAGTCATTATCACCTAACATTCCGGTTTTACCAAAGATATAGATCATTTTGTTTGAAGTGGGAACAAAATTGATGAACAAATAGAGAAAATAGAGCAAGCGAAGTAAACACTTGAAGCCCAATATCACTTGACAACTTTACCCCTAGATGACCTTTGACCTCACATCTTCATCACTTCACATCTACAGTGTGTCTCAATAAAAATGTAACACTTTTGAAATGGTTGGCAAATTGAGCATATATGGTCTTATGAAGAAATGTTGACATGTATAGAAAGCTGAAGGATTGACCTTTCTAATGATATGAAAAATTGGAAAAAAGAATCATACTTTGATGAACAGTAATCACTTAAGTTAGATGTATGAAAATGTGCCTGCGCAGGATTTTCCTTCCAATTTTGGACAAGTAAGCTACTTGTAGCTTACAAAAAGATTTATCTGAGATATTTCGATGGATCAACAGGGTATTTTGATTAGATTGAATACCATTCCTTTTGCTCTGTTATTTATCAATTCCGAAAAACCACCTCCCCCACAAACACACACACCCGCACACACTTCCACTCCCATCGTATGGTAAACAAAAAGTTAAATCTTTTTATGTAAGATGTTCATGTTGTTTTTATTTTCTTCTTATTTA
>BQKZ01000356.1:117830-130730 GCA_036244855.1 Temnopleurus reevesii
CATGAGAGTTTATTAATAATGTACGGTATGCACCCCTATTTAAAAAGTTGATGAATCCCATTTTAAGTCGATATCATAACATTTTAGCGATCGATCGTTGGTTATCGTAAAAACTGTCCACGTCGTCAAGCAGAAGATTCTACTGAAATTACGGTAAATAGATCTTCTTTCATTGACATCATAAATAAGATTCAACGATTTTTGTTTATATTTATAATCGTTTAGAATTAATAATTGTCATTTCAAAGTGTATTTCATGGGTTGATTTTCCTAAAATTACCTTAAAGTTAGGCGATGTGTACCATTGTGTTAGACTAGTCCCATATGAGCTTTTATTTGTTGGATTCATTGCTCTAGCTTTTGCCCAGTATATCATATGCCCAGTATAATAATCTAAAGTAGGCCTAGGCTATTATTATTATAAGTCTAAATTCACATGTGGAGGCTGCATTGAGATGGCCATCTCGTGAAATAAGCCACCTCTCTAGTCCCGCGCACGTCTGTTTTGGGTACAAAGTCAATAAGATTCAATGAATCCACCATCCTGACCATCGCTAACTAAATAAATGAACGCAAGTCTATGGAAGGGTGGACTATTTCATGAGAATGCCATTTTTCTTTATTTTGACATTTTCTCCCTGGTCACCAAAATGTCAAAATTAGAAAATAAACAGATCCCACAATTAAAGGTTGGAGCTTTCGAACTAGCTTTGACTTTGCTTTGGCCGTGCCGCCAAAAATCACACTACTTTAAATTAATTTCATTCTTTCATGTCTTGTACCAAATTATGATGCACCTTTTCTCGTATTCTGATATTTAACTTCATCTAATTTTTAAAAAAATTATGTATGGGATATATGGATATCTAAACTTGTCAAGTGATTATTTCCCAGGCAGGAGAACGAGCATATGTAGCAGGTTGGCAGTGGCAGGGAAAGGTGTTCTTGCACGTCTGCGTTGAAGATAAAAACTGATGTTAATCCTGATCCCGGGGGCAGTGCAGTCTGCAGGACACAGATCTTTGATCACTGTTATACTTCCACCTTAACGATGACCTGTCTACCTATACCTGTAGCCTTGTAGGGCTTGGTCAAAGTAAAGATGGACTAGAAAATTTAGATATTTTCCTTCCTAGTTCTCAGATCACCGTCATAGTCTCAATCATACTGGGCCCTTCGAATGTAGATGCCACCATGCCCACATTAATCACTATTGTACTGCCACGTTGGAGATGCAGCAGTAGGGCAGTGAACAGAGAAGATAAATATTATTGATTTCTGGGAAATGACAGTGATACATATCTTTTTTCAACAGCAGAAAAAAAAATGAGGCAAATAGCAAAAAAAAAAAATGAAACCTTAGAAATTACTTGAAAAACTTGTGGAAATACTTTTGGGACAATTACGCAATTGTCTTGATGTCATGGTTACAGGTTTAATCATTCATGTTGATTAGAACTGTAAAAACTAACTATTTGTGAGTTGAATTTGTTTGAATTTGTCGGCGCATCTACATGTAACACAGGCTCTGCTTCTGGATCTGCACCCTTTTGGTTCAATTTTCCTACCCTGTTATGAATCCATTTCATCATTTGATTAAGATTGTAAATGGCTAGCTTGGACATCATTAATTTCCTTTTGATGTTGAAGGGAAAAAAAATTATTTTGAATTGAATTGGAAAAAAAATGGATTTCTGGAGAGGAAGTCTTATCCTTGTAATTTGCCCACTGAATTTGCTATCTTGAACTTGATTTTTCAAGGGAACACGTAGGGATAAGGGTATGAATTGTTTTTATCATTTAGCTTCTATGATGTAAAAGAGGTTCATCGTGGTGAAGAATAATTGAAGAGAGTTAATAAGATGTCTCAAGATGTGCAAATGTAGAATGTAAGTAGAATGACGCTTTGGAACGTTCTATGCTTGCACACCGTGAGACAACTAATCAACTATCTACAATCATTTAACTTCTACTTCATAGAATTCTAAAAGTGCAACCTATTTTGAATTAATATCAAATTTCTACTTTCAGCTGTTTCCAGAAATTCTTCAAGATGAAGGCCTTAATTCTTGTTGGAGGTTATGGTACGAGGCTGAGGCCTCTCACTTTAAGCAGACCCAAGCCACTTGTAGAGTTCTGTAACAAGCCAATGTTGCTGCACCAGGTAGAAGCACTCGCAGAGGTAGGTTGACGTTTTCCTATTTAGACATTGACTAAAAGTGTGTTTTTATTTTGATGACTTTTGTCCTCTTTCATCCTGCTTGTAAAATTGTACTGTAGAGCTACTTGCATTGTAAACCCAGAATAAGGTAAGGAATTTAATGAATGGCTGCATTAATTGAGTAGAATAATATTTGTACATTCATGGTAAAACATTTTCTTTCAGTTCAATGTTAGTACTGTCCTTTTAATTTCCCATCACATTCTTTTCGGTTGAGACACAAACATATTGGAAATAATTTACTTGAAAATCGAATAAAAGTGTACAATTTCTGTGTTGATAACATCACAGACCCAACATATGATTACATTTGCTAGATCATTGTAATTTTTACAGGTTGGTGTGAAGGAAGTTGTCTTAGCAGTCAGCTACAGAGCAGAAATGTTAGAACAAGAGCTCAAAGCACAGGAAGAAAGGGTAAGACCAAAACATCTTTTTTAAATTTCATTTTGTCACTTTGTCTACACAATCCATTCTAGTTGAAGTATTTCGAAATAGAGTATCTCAATTCATATGTTCCTTAAAAAAATACCTCTTTCTCTATTCTCTTAATGTCTCTCTGTCTAACTGATTTGTTTGAAAAAAATCTGGCTATTCATCTGATTATTTTGCATTTTGTTTATTGTGAATTGAAATGACATATTTTACATATTACTTTTAGGCATTTTCACCAGGGTGCATTGTTATATCATTGTTGTTTGTAAAACCAATTACGCAGAAATCATTTTATGTTTTAGGAGGTAAATTAGGTAAAATCACTTTACAAAAGTTGTTTGGTGGAAAAGTTTTAACATTGATATTTAACCATAATTTTTAATATAAATCCCACATAACAATATTGTTTACTCTTCATTTACATGATATTGACTTAAAAGTAAGAGAGTTTGGGAGAATTTTTTTTTTTTTTTGGGGGGGGGGAAGCAGGGTGCTACAAGAATTTTTTTACCAGTTGCCCTGTTGGGCAACCAATTTTTTTGAATCACTTGCCTGAACAAATGTTTCTCTTGCCCAAAATTGATGGCTGATGCCAATTTGCATGTATTGCAGATGACTAGTTTAGCAAGTGACGATGTCATTTACTTGCCCGACAGCTAAATCTTGTTGCCCCGGGCATGTGGGCAAGTGGGTTTGTAGAGCCCTGGGAGGGCAATGTAGTTGAATGTGGCATGTGATTCAGGATTTAATATATTAACTTCCAAATTGAATGTTTATGAATGTCGGAGGAGTGTAGTAGCAATCATTAAACTAATCATAACATTTGTAAACTTCTTCCTTTTAATTATACTATTTTTCTCATTTCCAGTTAGGAATAAAAATCACCATGTCACATGAGAAAGAACCACTTGGCACAGGTAAAGGAATAATTGAAATATATTAGTTTTCTTTGTAGAAAGACCCTCAAATGCTATGTACCAGTAATGAATGTATCTCTATACTATCAAATATCCATGGGAGGTTTAAATGGAGCAAAAATTTAGTTAAACATTCAGCTTTTCAAGACAGGATTAGTCTTTGGTAAATTATTAGGTATGAATGAAAAATTGAACACTTTTGAAATAAGCCTCTACCCATGATTATGCTATTGATTTGTGAAGGTAATAAGAATTAACAAACATCTATAAATCTGAAAAACAGCAGGCGTATTATATTGGCAGTGTGATACAATTCATCCATTTTTTTTAAATTGTAGATTTCTTCATACTGTCTCTCTTTAAGATATCTCTCTTTGTTGAGGTATTTCAACTGCATGATGTTTATTTACCCCTTTTTGCAACCTTGCCAACAAATATTACCAAGCCAATCCTCTCTTTCTGTAAGGAAGTTGAAATATATTTTTGAAAATAATTAAAGTTTTTGCTATTTCCACCTTTAATTTATACAGCTGGTCCATTGGCTATAGCTAGAGACATTCTCAA
Source organism: Temnopleurus reevesii (assembly GCA_036244855.1). NCBI lineage: Eukaryota > Metazoa > Echinodermata > Echinoidea > Temnopleuroida > Temnopleuridae > Temnopleurus > Temnopleurus reevesii. The sequence goes on from BQKZ01000356.1 coordinate 121,968, forward strand.
AGAAGATAATGAACCCTTCTTCGTGCTGAATAGTGACATCAGCTGTGAATTCCCTTTCCGTCAACTAATTCAGTTTCACAAAGGCCATGGCAGAGAAGGAACAATTGTTGTAAGTGCTTTAAGATTGAATTACTCCTGAATATAAGGTAGATCATTCACTCTGATGTGTGATAGCCTCAGCTTTTTATTGATATTATCACTTTAAGTGTTTTTAATATTTGTGATTTTAGAGTGAATTTTTAATTCAAGCATTGGAGTTCCTTTATTCGTCCCTCCTTGCTCTGTGATTGGTTGCCCTTCACATCCTGTTCTTTCTTTCTCTCCACCTCCTCGCTTTAGCTTTTTCTATATACTTGTGTGTTCACTTCATTTCCTTGTCATTTTGCTTATGATTAAGATTCTGCTAGGATGGAAAGCTCAAGCTCTTTTTGACTTCATTTTACTCCACAGCTCTCCATTATTGGATAAGAAGTTTCAGCAGTTCTCTTTATTTATATATTTATTTAATTTTTAATTCTATGATGATGTACTCATAATTACCATATTAATAGTTCCAGATAACTACATGTATGTTAAAAAAAACCTATGTATCAATTCAAATGTCGCCTTCCATTCTTGTGAATTATAACTTTTAAAACCTGTATAGATTTGACAGACATAGAATTGAAACATTGTTGTGCAGTGCATTCTAAATACCCTCACGTTCTCTTTCTTTTGACAGGTGACTAAAGTGGAAGAGCCTTCAAAGTATGGTGTAGTTGTGTATAACAGCGCTGATGGACAGATTGAACGCTTTGTAGAGAAACCTCAAGTGTTTGTTTCCAATAAAATCAATGCTGGTCTCTATATGTTCAATGCTGGCATATTGGACAGAATAGAGGTAATATTACATTTGAAATGATAATATTTTAGAATGCAATTAGATGGTCATCATTAAGATAGAGATTGCTCAAATTTGTGTATTTAGAAAAAAAATAATTTAAGTTGATCTTTTTTTAACAATCACAGGGAAATGCTTCATGTTTGTCTGGTTGGATTTCAAATTAAAAGAATAAGCTCACAGGTTGATTATTCCAGAGTAGAGAAGCAAAGTGTGTAATCAATGATTAATCTAGTTAATGTACAGTTGCCCTTGAATTGTATTAGTGATTGTTTTGTTACAATTTTAATTATCTGATAATTTAGAATGTATATATATTTATTGCATAATCTGCATTTTTGTATGAACAGATGCTTTGCCCTCAAAATGATAGAGATGAAGAATATTATAGCGACAAACTATTACAAATAACGCATTAACCATGTTTGCTAAATATAAAACAAGTATTGTAAATAAAAACATAACCTTTATATTCCCATTCAGTTAACACCTACATCAATAGAAAAAGAAGTGTTCCCATATATGGCTACAGATGGTCAACTCTATGCAATGGAACTGCCAGGTAAGCCTATACAACTCTTTAAATTTGTTTGAGCTGTTAGTTTATGCTACTGTAATGATTGAGTCAAAACGAGGGCCATAGACAACTCGCCATGTTTCACAATCCATAATGAATTATATTAGTTGGTCTGTATTTTGTCCAGCTGATATTGAAGATAAGTAAACAACTAGTCTTTGATATTTGTTCAAATACGGATTTTACTTTAGTGACTGCTCAATACTCAATTGAATTTTTCTTGCCTTATCCTAACGTGGATAAACACTGATTGACAGTGCTTTTACCAAGAAGCTGTCTATTTATCAGGAGATCGTGGGTTCGATTCCTACCCGAGAATGCCTGAGATTTTTTTCTCAGCTTCTCGGTAAAAGCACTGTCAATCAGTGTTTATCCATGTTGGGATAAGGCAAGAATTATTNAACGTATAACCCAACAGTTGCTTGTCATGCCAATTGGCAACGATGGGTTACGTGATATGACATAAGTCATGCACTTCTCTGCGAGCAGTTTATTAAATGTTATTGTTTTAAAACCCCCTTTTTTCAATGTTTAAGGCAATTTTTTTGTCATTTTACACATGGGTATGGATACATTTATTGATTCAACCTTTTGAAGTTTAAAGAAAAGAAGCTTTCATTGAGTGAAACGGATTCTTAGAAACAATAAGTTATAATAAGTTTACTGACAGAGAGTGCACGACATACGTCATAACATGTGACCGAAAGCCAGGAGTTATGGAGAATGCCGTACAGTAAATAATGAAAACCACTGTTCAATCATTATCATTAATATATTAATAACTTTCTTATTTCTTGTCGGATTTACTTCAAACTTGTTTTGATCTGCTTATTTGATATTCCTGCTTTTAATCAAAGCAAGATCTTTCTGGGGTAGACCCAGACTTTAATTTAAAAAATGTGAACTGTACTTCATGTATGAATGTATCCGTTGTCAAACCTTCCTGTCTTATCTCTTCCATTCTACCAAAAGCTGGACTATAATTTAAGCTATACAAATTATGATTCAATTCATTGTATCAGATGTGACCACCTGCCTACAGAACACTCTATTCTCTATGTTAGGGTTTATCATTGAAGGATGTACTTCTCAGACGTTAGTTTTCAGTATGGCCTATTCCCAGGGCAAGGTCACTTTTTTGTAGGTTACATTTTATATAACATCACATGTGGGAATGAGCCCCTCTGATGGTGAATAGGGTATGCAAGGTCTGGCTTTCAATGGCTTTTGTTATGCTCTGACGTTATAGACCCTATATTAATTCTTTTTGTTTCTTAAGTTCCATTTGACAAGTCTTCATATGATATGTTTATGTTCAGGTTTCTGGATGGATGTAGGTCAACCTAAAGATTTCCTGATTGGTATGTGTCTCTACCTGACATCTATCAGACAGAGATATCCAGATAGATTGTATACAGGACCAGGTGTAGTTGGAAATGTTCTTGTGGTAAGCAAATTAATACATGCAAGAGGATATTCATTGAAACTTTTAAACTAGCAATGAAATTCTAGATTAGTTTTCATTCTTGATATTTGCTATGGGTACATCTGAATTAGTTACGTTACGTGTTCCTTATTTAATAGTGAATACCCAAATACCATGCCTCGATTACTCTTGTATCTGTACGACACAATTAAGTAATAAATGTAAGGGGGCGTTGTTCAAAAGTCACAAGTGATTGCATGAGGCAGTTGATCGGAACGTTCCAATAAAAATCATTGTTTTATGCGTGTCTTCTTAAATGTGCATAATGTGCGCAAATGAAAATGTGCATTAAAATTTGCAAAGTTGCAGTTGATTTGCAGTTGATTTTGAGCAACTCCCCCTTAGTGACTTATCTTTGTCATAAGGTCAATTCATTATACTGTATACGGTAAATTTTTTAAAACTTTAATTATGACTTTGCATAAGGACATCCTCAGATGAGTCTTGACCAGGGTCATTCATGCAGCCCAATTTTTAATCACCAAATTCACAGCATTTTGAAAACAAGACCATACATAAGGACATCCTCAGATGAGTCTTGACCAGGGTCATCCATGCAGCCCAATTTTTCATCACCAAATTCACAGCATTTTGAAAACAAGACCAAACACAGCGGTTATGCTGAAGAATCGATCTCCCATTTTTGGATAGAACCTTGATTAAGAAAGGTCAGAATGTGAGAGAAAATCTCATTTGAATATTTTTTTGTTATCAGGATCCATCAGCCAAGATTGGTAATAACTGCAGGATAGGTCCCAATGTTGTGATAGGTCCTGGGGTGACTGTAGAGGATGGAGCATGTATCAAGCGAAGCACCATTCTGAGAGACACAACAATCAAATCTCATTCTTGGATTCATTCAACCATTGTGGGATGGAAGTGCCAAATCGGACAGTGGGTGAGTTGATTTCATTTCTAGGTTTTGATGGTACAGTGAAAACTTGGTATAAAGGAGTCCTGCCTACATTAGATAAAACTTTTGCCATAAAAATCAAAATGGCAAAAAGCTTTCGTGCAATGGAGCCCAGATATTACAATTTCCCTGATATAAAGAGGTAATAATGTGGTCCCTGCTATTTATGATTTATTGTTTCTTTTTAATTCTGATATCCCATGATTCTTGTTATAGCAAGGTATTTTTAATGGTCTAATGCACTTTGTTATATTGAGTTTCCATTGTAATTGATATTTGCAATATTTTGCCCTGCTTGGGTACATTGCAGAAAATATGACAAAAGAGATGCAATTGATTTATTTTTGCTGACAAAAAGAGGTCAACCTCTTCAAGTTGAGGTTGATATGGATAAGAATTGTAACTACAGACTGTAGGGTGGTAATTGGGAGTAATCTTAGGTGAGATAATTAAATCTTAGAAGACAGATTCCAGACATGTGGTAACTACTTCTGGACAGTTTAAATGACGGTCAAACAAAGGGGTGTCAGTCGTTTGATGTGTGCAATATCAATTATATTACTAGGCTTTCGCTTTGCAATCGACCGCTATTAACAATGTAAAATCTATGGACTACCGAAGCGGTCATTTTGTAAAGGTTGTTATTTTCTGAACAAAATTACTTGTAAGGCTCCCCTTGGCACCCATTGTATTCCAGAGCCCTCCACTTTGGCTCCCAATCGATCTAACCTCTTCAATAGCATTCGCGTTGTAAAGCAAAAGCACTGTATTTTATAATGTGGAAGACTTTGAAGCATAATCTATATGGTTTGTTCAGTACACTTAAATACTGTAAAGTCTAATTGAACAAGACATGTATACAATCTTGTGCACGTACTGCTAATGAGCTCTTGTAAAAGGATACCACTAACATATGCTTTGAATTCCTTATCTTACAGTGTCACCAGTTTATTTTAATAGGGAGTTGTTTGCATAAAAGGGAATGTCTGTTTGATCATTACAATTTAAAGCTTTGGAAGCAAGCCATCTGATTTGGTTCATTTTACCTCCCCATGGAAATTAGTCTGAAAAGTCCATGGTTATTGACTTTGTTATACTAGATCTGGGATGTGTAACCTGAAGGTTTCCAATTAATCGTGAATGTGAAAAAGTGCTTCTGATCGATTACTTGCCAGTCTATTGAATAAAATGAACATGCAACTAATATCTTGATTGGTCATTTCCATAAGTGGTTGAACATAATTCTTTACATGTTGTTGAAATTGTTATATTGTTTGTAATGCCAATATATATTTTATGTATCTTGCTGTAATAGTAGGATGATTGATTGATTACTTCAATAATGATTAAAAATATATATATTTCGCACAAACAGCAATTTTTTTAGTCTCAGATTATACTCGTCCACCCAGTAGAATGTATTTGACATGTAGTATTCTGTTCCTATAACAAAAGAAAAGGAACAATAATTTTGTTTGGGGGTTGTTTAATTGTGTTCCTTGATAATGTGTTTTACTAATCCTCCTTCGATCTTCCTTCTTGATTTGTAGGTACGCATGGAGAATGTTTCAGTTCTAGGTGAAGATGTGACAGTCAAAGATGAACTCTACATCAATGGAGGACGTATTCTTCCCCATAAATCCATTGGTGCTTCTGTTTCAGATCCACAAATCATAATGTAATATATTTAAAATGAAAGTTGCCAATGCTTTTATACTGCAGTTCAAATGAATTGTTAATGATTTTAAGAAATTCATACAATCAGTGGGACCAGTGCATGAATAATCCAAAGTGACATTCATATTGGAATAAAAACTTTTTAATCATTGTAAATGATATTTTGGTGTTTGTCTGCCAGTTTGGAATATGGAATTTTGGAATTTATTCATTTGAACGTCATCTGTAACAAAGATATGAAAGAGACATTTGATACTTATGCTAATCTTGGCAAGACTACGCATCATATTTCTCAGTCCTTCTTCTTAAAAATGGTTCAGAATGAAATCATACCAAATGTACAATTTTATATTTGATTATGTTGCCCTATCAAAACTTTAGCTTGCATATAAGAAAAGGTCTTTTCTAATCAAAATTACATGAAATAAGAGCTAATACATAACGCTACATTAGATATTGTTTTCTTAACAAAATTAATTTGGGTGCTCGGTGAAGGGTATACATGACTTGTATATCGTATGTTATACTGTGGCATATTGTTTACCTTCTTTGAATTTACTGACAAAAATCTCCTTTTTTTAAAATTAAATTTCGGGTAGGAGCATATCTTAAGATTGATTAAAACACCGGCAGAGTGTTAATCATCTGAATACCATGACTTGTGCCTTATCTTTTATAATTATTTCTCTATTTTGATACTCTTTATTGGCATGCATATTATAGAAATGAAAGATTTGCTAGGTGTCTGCCATACATGTATTTTTTCTGTGATTCCAACCTTTAGCTATCAAAATGTAAGATGTTGTATTACAATTGGAAAAACATGTTTGAAATAATGCTGCAGATTTAGATGTCAGAATCCTGAAAAATAATGAAGTGATATTGAGATGAGTTGTAGGTGAGATAAGGTTGAGGTGTGTATTGTACAAAGTATCAGCTTTGTGAATTGATACAGCAAATTTAACCTGCAGGAGATTGTTGATGTTTGCAGTTCTTCCAACCTGACATCAGAATCATCACTTCTTTTAGTTTTTGGTTCGTAGGGAAAAAGACACCAGTAAAGGCTTGCAAACAGATACTTATCATAATATATCAAACCTGTCTCCAATAAAAGATTTGCATTGTCAGTTGGCTTTAGTTGTGCGTAACGGTTTATGGTATTGAAAATATTAATCCTCTGTGTCTTTCTCTTCATGTCTTCAAAGTTTGCTTATATTGAACACAGTTTTAGGAGTGGAGAGTTAAATATACTTGTAATTCCATTCTATTCTAATATATTTGGTTTCTTCATAATGTATATCTTGCTATTGATATTTATTTTTATGAAATTGTGAAATGTAAGATTTTGAATATGAATTAATCTTAGGTTAAATACGCTAATATGGGTTTTTTCATTCAATGATTATGTCTCGACATCTTAAATTTACCATACTGATATCTAGAGCAAATTTAACAAATTACTTTATTTTTATGTAACTTTGCTAAGTGTATATAAATGGCTGATATCAGAAATAGAGAAAATATTTTGTAAGTTTATGAACATTTCTGTTTATTAGAATGTATAGATAATAATCCAATTAATCTAGAGATGATGCTAATAAAAGCTCAAGTTGATATTAAAGGTACAATTATACACTTGAAAATTTTGGCCAGAAGATCCTAGTGTAAAAAAAGAAATGCATAGTACAGGCACAACTTAATTCACCTTTTAATAATTGGAATAATCGGAACAGGTTTCATATCAGATAACTTCAAAATAATTTTTGCTGGATCTGATACTAGAAAGGAATATTTATATGTACATCTTAAAAGTATTGTGTTGCTGTTAAACTCTGTGTATATGATATTCATGTATTGAATGAAATCTTAAACCTGTGCTCAGGCTATCAACTTCACTATCATTCCACTTTTCAGTTTATTTACTTTTGTGTAGGAATAGATGTGGCTTGTTTTATTTATTTTATTGCGCTTGAGTAATATTGAGATAGGTAAATTTTCTCATTTATTGTCAAAAATCCCAAACAATACAAAACCCATGACAAAAGTGTGTAGGTACGAATTCCTAGTGGTTTGTAAAGTCAATAGTCAATTCAATAATTCACATACTTATAAAGCAGTCTCGAACCTTTCCAATTAGGTCACAAGAAAATGGTAAATTTCATATTAGAAATTACTTATAGTATAGCTGGTGTTCAAATGTATTCATATAAACAAACTGGCTTTCTCATGAAATGACTCCTGCTAGCTTGGTTACTACTCATCTATCTTCTCTACCAATGTGTGGATATAATATTTGCATGTGTGCCTGTAGATTTTTGTAACTTTGTTTGAACACACCAATTAAAAAATGGTGGAATCAAAATAAAAAATGTATTTTAGATTAGAGTTTGGATGTATTATTTTTTCAGAAAGGATTGTAATGCATAATTATCCTGACCAGGTAGTGACGCAGGTAAAACTGTACTTTCAATTAAAATACAGCGGAAACCTATTATAATAAGGTTTGTGGGACTGTCTCAAATATCTCATTACATCAGGGTAAATAAACACAACAAGGGGGTACCAGAGATTTTACCTTTTTTGTACCGAATTTTTAGTTTGCAGTAAACAAGTTACATGCTCGCTTCCTTGTTTATCTTTTTTGTAGTTGGTTAAGAGCTGTCTATCTAGTGCTGGGAAGAAAATCTATCATATGAGTATTGTGATAATTTATTTTAGCAAAATCTATTGAGAAATATTGTATACTAAAGTTTGAAGTTGTCATTACTCAATACACACTTTCCTTTCCAATCTTTCATGTTTTGACATTATCTATATTAGAAAATGAACCCCCATTCTGAACTAATTCCAAATTTACATATAAAAGTAAAGTCTTAGAATAAATTGTTATATGGCAGTTTTGTACTTGTATATCATGTTATTCATAAATTAAATTAATCAAGTTGTACTTGATTCAATAAAATCAGAAAACTACTTGGGACTACTCTGTTCTGAAATATATAAAGACAACTAGAATGTGCACAAACCACCAGTATTTAAAGTTAGATTAACTATGTGTTTTAGGGGACATAGAGGGAGGGTGGAGAGGGTACTCACTTAACCTACCTACCTACCAGGTCGGCTAAACTGCCGAGACCTAGTATGGATCCTCCAGTTACTCCTGTCCATCATGATATTTTTCAGTTCGTCTGTGCCAACTGCTTCAGCGTCTGCTTTTAAAGTGTCAACAT
>BQKZ01000356.1:131855-155823 GCA_036244855.1 Temnopleurus reevesii
TATTACAGTGGAAACTCGGTATAAAGAAATCTGGTATAACAAAATTCCCCATATGAAGAGGTGAAAATCTGGTCCCAGCTCTATACAAAAATATTGTTTTATAACCCTGCTATAAGAAGATTAATGCAATAACAAGGTATATTTGATGGTTCCAAACACCTTGTTATACCGAGTTTCCACTGTATTGCACTGTGCATATGATGCTCAGTGGTATTTGTGTTAAGGATTCATATTATTTTACTTTTCAACTCTTGTATCCAATTCTAACCACTACTGAAGCTACAATGTATACTTGAAACACAAATTAAGGAATTGTGAATATTCATGGAACATGGCACCAAGAGTCATGGGTATGCAAAATTTACAACCTATTTAACAATGGGATTATCTTATTCAAGTATAACATTCAACAATGGAAATACTGGCGCATTCAATACATTGGTCAACCTCTTTGACATTTAACTTAATTTTTTCCTACTTCTCTTCAATTAACAAGCTATTTTAGCCCGAATCATTGGAGCATTATCCCAAGTTTACAAATAAAATATCAATGATGAAAAGTTATTTCACAAACGTCCCATGTGTAAGGGATCAGATGTTCACGACTTATGGAACTACCCAAATGCAGTTTGGTGTCATCTTCACCATTTAATAGAAATCCTGAAAATGAAAAATACCACACTGAGATTGATCACTAGAATCATATCTTAATCACAATTATAATTAATATATGGCATGCAATTGTAAAGCTCGGGTCACTACTTTTCTGAAGTTACACGCATGAGTGAATGATAACAATGATCAATGTCAGTGTCATTTTTTTCTGGGACATGCTGTAGTATCGTATAACCTGACCCATAAATGCTCAATGTCATTTGGATAATGCAACAAACTTCAGTAAAATACTTCAACTAGTTGCCAGATGAGACATTGTTTGGATGCCCTGCAGTGCCAATTTCGGTTGGTTGCAAAAACGTTTCTTTTTTAATAGTTGAAAAAAATTCAAAACAATTTAAACAGTTCATGAGAAAAACATGGCTCACATGTAAAATATATTCTAAGGTTATACTTCCCAGGCTTATTGATCATTACACTTTGATTTTGTAAAACTTTGGTGAAAAGCAGAGAAAAAAATTCAGGGCGGTGTTTCACCAAATCGTTTGTAAAGTTACGCACGACTTTAACAAAGACTTGAGTACATTAACGAGTGTGTAACCCATTTCTTTACCATTCAGTAGAAGTGGTACCAGTCGTGCATAAAGTCATTCTTAAAGTCTTTGGTAAGTTGGTGAAACATCGCCCAGGTCGTGGAGGGAACACAACTTTGTTTGCCCTAGAATACTAACTTGTCAAGTAGCAAATTGACAGTTTTATTATTTTATGGTAGATACACACTCATTGATTGCAGTGTTGACATTTGAGTGTCTGTGAGTGGATGGAGCAGGAATCTACCTGAGCTGCTGTGGGAATGATAAATAAATTCCATCTCCTACAACTTAGATGCAAGTCCTGCCTTCCCAGAGTGCCAAAAGACTACGCATACACCAAATGAAGCCTCTTCCTCATGTTACAGTCCTTTACTTTCCCAATACAACCTACATGATGCCGAGTGCACTGGTATTTTGTTCCATTTCCATTTGTCAAGTACCACCAATCCTCCATAATATTGCCATTGACACATCATTTAATCTATGGAAAAAATGACAAATAACATAGCAAGTTATTGGAATTTATTGTCTGTACAATAAAAAAAAAGGAAAATTAAAACAATTTACAAATGAACAGAATAATTTCCAAGAAAATATTTAGCCTATGACAGATGAGAAAGTTAGTTAAGCCTAAGGGGAATTCACCTGTAGAATTATCATGATCTTAATGAATGAATGAATGAAGAAAAATCTGATTAAAACACTGAAAATTTGAGCAAAATATGACAATCCATTAAAAATGATATCATTTTAAAGTTTCAATTATGTCAGCTGATGGGGATCCTTGTGTTGGCAATTTGGGCAGAATGCGATGTACTAGCGGACAACTCCCAATTTACTTTGTACATAACATTTTGAAAAACATGAAACTTTGAATTAGGGTTAAATTTATTATTTCTAAAATTCTATCTAGAATTGATAAAGGCATGCTATGCTCGAGAGAAAACCAAACAATTTTTTTTACTTTGGTGAAAAAGTAGGAAAATAGGAAATTTGGTATAGAGAACGAATGGGAAGTTACTCGACATGACATCATATATTCTGTCAAAGTTGCCAGCCTCACTGATCCCCATCAGCAAGAGGGATCATGCTACTATAACTGCAGGTGATTCAATTTGTTCAAATTCCATTTTTCACCTAATTTGTCTCCATCCTCTGACAACACAATAATTCACAGGGTGAGTTCCCATTTATTGGGTGCAAATTTATACTACTGTACAAATACTTTTCCACAAAGCAGAGAACAATTTACAAATTGCCATGGCCTGCTTATCAGGTTTTTTTTTGTGAATACACATGATTTTCTGATTGGGACTATACTGTGTGAAAACATCAATTTATCAATACTCTGAACAATAAATTGTAAACTGTAATATTGTAATAAATGAAAAATCATGGAAAGTCAATGGTATAAATTATTGCATTAGGAAGTTAGGAAAGGGTGTATTGTAAGATAGCAGCTGTGGAGTCATTGAAACAAGCATAAAGATTGTACAAATATATCAAGAAAATGTCATACATTCCAACATCATTACAATGAGCACTAATATAATGAGCTCTTGTTACGGCAAGGTAATTTTCCTGGCCCCATCTTTTTGCATTTTAATGTATTTTGGCTCTGATGTAACAAGGTTTTGCTGTAAAGAGGTACTTTTATTTGATCTCAAAGACCTCCTTATAACAACGATAGACTGATATAGTAAATTGGTTAAAACAAAATTAAAATGATCTGCTGTAGTTGCAGTGAATGACTTGATGAAATAACAATGACTCTCTATTCAAGTCTCCCAGCAGAGTTTTGTCTATACATGGTGGCATGCTGCATAGAGGTAAAGTGTCAGGACCAATCACTAGGGTGATTCCTGTTCTAGCAAAATTACTATACTCAGTCAGCAAAATACTTTTTTTCAATATTGGCAATGTTAGCCATCGCCTCTCAACTTACCGTATACTTGTCCCATTTCTTCTCTGGATCATAGGGCTCCCATCGACTAGCAGGAAAGATATGCTTGTTGCGTTCATACCAGCTTCTTAACACCACTTTACCTGCATGGGACTATATAAAGAAAAAAATGCCAACTATAAGATATTGCATGAAAATGAAATTTGAAACTCTACATAGTGGGCAATAGGAGGGGAGGGGGAACATCTTATACCAGATTTTAACTACATTTTGAAAGTATAGAGCAACACCTATGAAAGAAAAGCGAAAGGAAATAAATATATAATTACAAGAATTTTGAAAACATGACTCAGGGTTATGATTCACATACATCTAATCATCATACTTGCTTTGTACTCGCAAATTCTCCTTACAAAAGCAATACGAAAATGGTTTACAAGTTTGAGACATACCTCATCTTTCTCTACTGTCGCATCACTTGTCATCCTAATATCGTCATGAACATCAAAGCTGAATAGGGGACCTTGGAAAAAATAAATACAAAATATAGAAAGCTCTGCATACTATCAAATGTGTACTTCAAGTCTAGCAGTATGATATTATAAAGTCACGTAAAATGGAAAAATGGTTGAATCCTGATGTCACAAGATATTTGCTGATCATTTGCAGAATACTGTAAAAGCAAATATTTTAGTGTACACAAACTTTAGTGAATTATAGGTTGGCTGTTATTTACACATTCATAAAGATGATTGTACACAAGTCTATGAGTGAAAATTTCAGAAAATAGATGGTCACAAAATCAGAATAAAACCCAGCTAAAATCTCAGTTTACACAAAATATTTATTATGAGTTCGAATATGCTTTTATTGAGAATGGCAAATTTTGTAATCTGTATTCAATTAACAAAAGCATATTCAGTCTTTTAATATAAACAGCTTAAATTAATGAAAAGAAGGTGATGTAGACCATGAACTGTAGGATAAGCCTTTGAATATCAAAGAAAATGATTCTGCATTAGACATCAACATGAATTACTTGATTGTAACTGAAACTCTCATAGACAAGTTGGGCTTTCAGCTTTTGACTTGTTTTCTAAGAACTTTGACATAAATATTGGAATGTTGTAAATGAAGCCTGTCATGATAATATTCATATACAGCATTGCTGTGTAATGCAAGTACAGGTATCATGCTGTGCAGACAGAGTGGACACAGGATCATATAACTTACCACTTTTCCCTCTCGCTTTTGTCACAATGAAATCATAGAAGCTATAATGCTGGATTGAGAAAATCAGAACAATAAATGTTATTATTGAAAAAAAAACAAAATTGATAATTTTACTTGTTTAGAGCCATATTGTTTAGGAGCATAGAAAAACAAGAAACTAGGTAATTAGGAGATCTTTCATATTAGCATCTGAATTCAAAAGCTATGAAATCAATTAAAGTTATTGTTTTTTTTTAAATCAAAGTTCATCTAACTTTATATAGAATTATTCCCTTGCATTTAAAGTGCAACATACCATTTCATATATTTTGGCTTTATAAAATCTGAAATGTGATGTTAATCAAGGTTAATACTTACATGAGGTATTATCAGATCTTCCTTTATATATACCATCTGTTCCACACTGACTGCCCTATATAATGAAGATAAAATGAAGAGTGAGCATTCTTAATGAGACAAAAATGTTAAAAGCTAACAATCATTAAAAAACCAAACATAATATCAAAATATCAGAACTCAACCAATCATTAGATACAATGATAATAATTCATGAAGTTTTTATAAAGTCCATGTATCGAAAATCACTTTTCAAACAGTAATCACCCTCTATTCAGCCAAGCGTACAACTGTGCACAGAACGCTTCAAGGAATAGATATTCCTTCCAAGTACCCATTCACCTTACCTTGGTTGAGTTACGATATGGACACATTTCTTGCTGTGAGATATTACTGTCAAAGGTGAGATAATAAAATACATATACAGAAAACTTACTTTAATTCATGAAAGTCTTTCTTGAGATTTTCAAGACATCTTTGAAGAAACCTTTGGATGGTATCTCCTTTCTTCATCTGCAAACAGGAAGAAAATATAACAAAAAGTGTGTGAGAGAGTATGTGGTAAATCTAACAATCTTTTTTTTTACATCCTACTGAAGAAAGAAATTGATAACTGGCAGTTTTTTCTACATTCCCATTTTGATTTATGATAATTTACATTTCAAATCAGCCTGAGGTCAAAAAGAAGAAGCAATGAATATTTTCATGTTTGCTAGTTGCAAAGTGAATATCATATGGATGTGATAGGTTGGTTTGAATTGCAATTAATTTTTTTTCTGTATCAATACTACTTCTGATGTTAGATACACATTAGTTTAGAGTAATTTATTTTTTTTGCATATTTATCTTCTTATCTTACCTTGACATTTCTTCTATGACCTGAACCGTCCCAGTAACTGTATGTGATGTCAATCTCATCATCTGAGAAGATATGATTTGTGGGAGAAAACAACATTTTTCAAATGATAATAACAAAAGAATGTCAGAAGATGGCAGTTGGTTGAATTTAACATCTAAACTCAAAACCCTTGGGAATAATGCTTCAATTACAAAATAAAAACTCAATAGTTTTCATTACAATTACAGTAAACCTTGCCTAAGTCAATCTAGCATACTTTACGCATTAAAATTGCTCATTAAAGGGGAATTACACCCAGACATTGATGTGCTGTCAGTAAATGAAGAAAAATTAGATGAACAATCTGTGAAAATTTGAGCAAAATCGGATAATCCATTCAAAAGTTATGAATTTTCAAAGTTTTTATTTTCACCCTCATGGGCTCCTTAAATTGGCAAAATTAGCACAATCTGTGACGTCATACATGGAGAAGTACTTTATTCTCTTTGTACATAAATTTATCAAAAATCGGTCAATATCATATTTCAAATGAGGAATCATCACCATTCTTTCTGAAATGTCTGCAGAATTGATGGGGCAATATTATATTCAACCGAAAAAAACATAAATTTGTCTACTTTTCTTGTAAAAGACGAAAATGTAAAATTTTGTGTACAAAGTGAATGGAGAGTTCTCCATGTTGGCAGCCATTTTGTACATGTACGTTGCCAATTTAAGGAGCCCATGTAGGTGAAAATCAAAACTTTTGAATGGATTGTCCAATTTTGCTCAAATTTTCACAGATTGTTAATCTTATTTTTCTTTATTTACTGACACCACATCAATGTATGGGTGTAATTCCCCTTTAAAAGAACTGTTATTACCGCTAACATTCCCTTTATAAAGCTATATTTAGTCCTAAAAGATTTGGCACACAACAGGATGACTGTAACTATGTTTTTGTGAATCTAATTTCCATTGTACATCCAAAGCATAAAGTTTATTTAATCAAGAAACTTACTTTTGATTTTTTCCTGTTTGGCTCTCCATTCTTGTCTCAGTTCTTCCCTCATCATCTTTTCTTCTTCCTGAAAGAAACCATGTAACGCAATCAGTTGGGCAATCAGTCCTTTTCATGATAACAAATGACAATTCTAAAATAGACCATAATTTGGTACAAATAATGATAGAAAGACAAAACCTGTACAGAAAAAAATGACATAAATGTAAATGCAGAAAAACGATTGATGTTGGCATGAGAGAAACCTTGTTGCATAGTTAACCCTTTGGATGTGACCAAGAATTACTGCTATTTGGCGATTTGGAAGTATCCTGTTATTTCAATATTTTTTGGATTTTAATTGAATATATCTATGAAAGGCTGTACAATTCTCTTTCTGACAATGCAAATTGTGTATAAGTAAAAGCTAAAGAAGATTATGTATCTCAGAGGTGAAAGACTCCTTCATTTGTGACAGGCTTTTGATCTAGGCTTCTCTTCTGTAGAAGTTTGTCACCTCAAAAGAGTTACATCTTGACAGTAGTGAACTTTCATTCTCAAATACATGTATTTGAATGGATACATTGCTACAAAAAGGTAGAGACATCAAGAGACTGTCTGATTTCTAGCAGATATACAAATTTATTATCATTTGCATGATTTGAACAATTTGGAGAACAATGCACTAAGAACCTTACCTCCCTATCTCTGTCTGGCAAGAAGCTTGTGTCAACATCTGGATTCTTTCCTATCCTCTTTTTCTTCTTTACTAGTACTGCAATAAAATGAGATTATTGAGAAATCAAATAATACAAGTTTATTTGTCAATTCCATATTAGGACATATATTCACAAAAACAAGTCTATCTGCTTGTAAATTTTCCATCGGGTGAAGGAGTTAAATTTCATGTCTTCTACATTTCTATTACAGCTTTGTAAAAAACTATCAATCCATACATTACACCTACACATATGGATATTTGTGCCCATTCCAGATCAATCAGCATTTTTTCAAAACATTAATTCAGTTTGGTAAAAAAATCCTTGATGAATATAATTATCCCTAAAAAGACTGGGGGACGGGCCTTTTAGCCCCCCCCCCAGACCGTTTCGCACAATATGTCCACAACACAAATTTTTAAAACAATTTTCTTTCACTCATCGCACAAATGTTGAGACTAAATTTAAAGCGCCTGCATATACCGGTGTTGCGCATTTGAAAACAATTGTCAACCCCAAAATTGCATGAAAACATGATTTTGTGTACAACGTCAATGCAAATTTAGTTTTCTGTAATAAAATCACAAAAGTAACAATATTTCAACTTTTCTTGGCAGGAATCTATCTATTTTAGCATATATATAGATATACTTTAAATACTTCCTGCAATAATTTTCAGTGAAAAAACAATGAAAAACAAAAGGTCCAAAAAAAAAACAGTAAAATTTAAGAAATTTAAAAAACAATATAATACATAAGAAAATGAAAAAAAAATCAGAATTCTTTTCACACAAATATTTCCAATTACAAGAGAAACATGCTTGTTAAAAATTAGAATTATTTGGGACTTAAAAAAAAAAGGGAAATCACCACGCATTTACACATAAATTAGCAAAATTAATGAATTTGGGAAATTTTCCCGAAAAAAAAAACTATACAGTCTTCAAGTCTACATTTAACTCTACCAGCATGCAAANTTTACACATAAATTAGCATAATTAATGAATTTGGGAAATTTTCCCGAAAAAAAAACTATACAGTCTTCAAGTCTACATTTAACTCTACCAGCATGCAAATTTTAGAGGCGATCGTGTGACTTACATCCAAGATCTTAAGGTTTTCCTACATGTAACCTCCATAATAGCCCAGTCTTTATAGTTAGGGTTAAGGGATTGTGAAAAAAAAAACCTTCAGATAATAATCCCTAACTTCATTTCAAAGTAAAACTCACTCAAGTCCTCCTCTTCTTCATCATCATCTTCATTTTGTTTTTCTTCATCTTCTTCCTCTTCTTCACCTTCATCATCCTCCATATTGAAAGACAAAGTGCCTGCACTCTTTGCCTTCTTCTTTCTTTTGCGTTCTTTGGCTCTATACACATTTTAGAAACAAAACATGTAAGTGGTGTACATATATGAAAGTCATAAACAGACAGGGAGGTCTAAAATAAAAAAATAAAAAATATATATATATATATACATACTAATTTATATATATATTAATTGGCATTAATTGGCATTAATGCACACTTCTCGTCTCGTCTTTTATATATATACTGCATATACCTGTAATCATGACAAAAGTTTTCTACAATGTACACTGTAACAATATGGTTGTGCAATGAAAAAATTCTCAAATCAAACTGACTGTCCTATCTTATATCATATTCAGACAAAGGAAAACCTAATAAAGAATGCAAAGTACATGTAAATACAGTTACCCATGCTAGCCGAGGCTTCTACGGAAATTAGATTACAGTAAGCGTCCCCTGAACTAAAAATTCAAGCATAATGTGTTTTTGGCGGTAACATTTTACTTCTTTTGTAGCACTTAACATTGATATTGATCCGTAATGTTTTCACAGCTTCAGTTGTACAGATAACTGATGGGATCTGGCAGATGAGATTAAAAAAAAACAATATCATATCTACATGTAGCTTTAACTTCAGGAAAACTTTTACCCTACATGTATTTATAAATTTATAAATTTTGTTCATTAATCACAATGCAAGTCTTATCCCCCTAAATTCTGAAGATGATACCTCTGACTAATATTTACCAAGTTGAGTAAACATTGAGAGAATTGCTTCCAACTAATGATGTAAGTCTTTTCACTTCATTTCAAACAAAAAATGTATGTTCTTACAACTGACATTCCAAATGTCTACCAATGAAACTGCATAATTTGGATAAACATATCATGAATGTTACAACCATTGAGCATAATTAAAGTGATTTTTATGACAGACAGGTGTTGTTTGTTTTAATAATAAATGTGTTTTTTTTTTGTACAAGAATATGTAGGCAAATGATAAAAACAGACTACACTTGTCATTCATTTGCTAACTTTTAAGGAAAACACTTGGGCATCTTCAATATTATTTTTTTTTCTTGCTTGGAATTGTATTTTTGTTCTTTTTTACATTTGTATCTCCTTTTTGTTCTAGAATTCCCAATAATTCAGTGTATCAGACTCACATCATTCATTTGTAGGTCAAACAATACAATGACATGACTTACAAAGCCTTTGATGACTGGGCTAGTTCCTTTTCTCTCTCTTTGACCAAGTCATCTCTTTTAGCATTCATCTGATCGAAGGTGACAAGGCCTTCGATGATAAAAAAGAAATGAAATTATAATGTTATATGTAGAATTCAATTAAATTCAATTGTGTTATATGACAATAGTCAAAGGACCAAATCTGTAATATTTACAATCTATAAATCAAAATTAAAACATTAAACATTGTACATTGTAAGCCATTTGAGTATCATCATTTTATTATTTTTTAATTTCAGAAATGGTGAGTGAAATCGGGACAAAAAAATGTTCTCTTTCAATATTCATTCACATGACAATATGTAAAGAAGGAACAAACAAATTTGAATAAAAATTAAACATAACATAAAAGTACTGTGGAAACTCACTATCATTAGGTTATTGGGGCCACCACATTATTCAAATAAGTGTTAAAAAAACAACCAAACAATAACTTATTAAGAGGTGGCGCTAGATTATTATCTCTTTATAACAGGAATATTGTTATCTCCCTGTATACTGAGTTTGAACTGTGCTTTATTATTGAAATAAAAATGATGGTACAAAATTTACAGGAGTACATACCAATTGTACTGCTCTTGAGTTGCTGCTCCACAGCATCATAATGAGCTGAAAATTTTGCACTGATGGTAGAAACTCGGCTGACACTGTCCTGGAAGAATATAACAAATCAAATTCATTGACCAGCGTAAGTTTAAGTGATCAGGTTTGAACCAAAGGCAACGACTCCAGAATTATAGAGTTGCAAAGTTTCAGTTGTAAAACTCGATCTGGTCATGAAATCTATTTCTACATGGACGCACACCCAGCTACGGATAGCTCTCTAGAATAGTTTTTAATTTTTGTTGACATTGTCACTACTCCAGAGAGCTATGAAGTTGATGCTATACCCCCCGTGCAGCAACAGAAAAACTTATCTTAAATTCCCCCTAAAACATACTTTTGAAATCCCATATCCCAATTTTATATGGCTTGGAACAAGACCAAAGACCAATGACTTTCATTATAAACATCCGACTCGGGGCAAATGGTTAAATTATAGGAGTTTTTTGGTCACTTTGCAAGCTTGATGACAATTTCATGCACAGAAATCGGAACATATTTCTGTGGGCTTATGTAGTGCGCAGCACTATGAGCCTAGCCCCGCGCGCATGGTTTCGCTCAATGCACGGTCTCTTCGGACATATCAGTGCTCCGTAATCAAAATTGTCATCAAGCTTGCGAAGTGACACTGGACAAACACTGGTGGGGGGGGGGGGAAGATTTAAAACCTTCGATCCTCATCGCACGTGAAGTTTTGTTTAATAGTTCACCAGTAAATCTCATTTATCAAACTGACGTCCAGACCAGAATTACCACAGGAGAGATCTTTCTATTCCGAGATGATGTGATGTGATGTGATGTGACGAAAAAAACTCCTACAAATTAACCTTTTGCCCCGAGCCGGATGTTTACACGGAAGTCATTGGTCTTCATTGTCTTTTAGATTGGACTGTCAATGTGAATGTGTATCTGTCTGTTATCGAAGAGGAAAAGAAGATAAAATCATGCTTTCCGCTACATAATCTTCTGTAGGGGTAAGTGAGGGCTGGAACCTCACGCAAGTTCCAAGCCAAATAAAATTGGGATATGGCCTATGGGATTTCAAAAATATGATTTTTAGGAAATTTAGTTAACTTATTCTGGTTCTACACGAGCATTATCATGATTATAGCATCAACTCCATTATCCATAGCTCTCTCAGTCTCTGCCTCTGGAGTAGTGACAATGTAAAAAAAAAAAAAAAAAATCCAGAGAGCTATCCGTAGGTGTAGCTAACGCGAGCCAAGAGATAAACAAAAAAACCTAGTCCTAGGCCTTGCGGCCCGCCTCAAAATATTCATATTCATATTTCAAATGAAACAAGAGTAATCATCGACAAAACTGTGTTTTATGTTGAAATATAGAATTTATTTTCATCCAACTCCAGTAGATATTTTAGGGTGGAAAATTAATTCTTTCAGTGCCATTTTATTGATTCATTTATAGTGTTGACAACATAGCAAATGTAAGGCCAAATGTAATGTGTTAACTCGCACACCAGTCCCATTGTGTGGCAATTAAGCAAACCCCGAGACATGGTGTGGTGTCGACGGGAAACTTCGTGCGGACCGTCCGGGCTAGGAGCGGGGACATGCCACGGTACGACTCGCTCGAGAAAATGTTTGCAACAAGACCAGTTTCATTGGGTTTTAACACGTATCTTTCAAAAGTAATATCTCAAAAGAAGAAAATTTTCCGTTCTTACCTGTTCAATGCGTTGTTTCAAACGTTCTAACTCTTCTTTCTGCTTCTCCCGTTTCATAAAAAGTTGACGAACTCTACCAGCTTCGCTGGCGGCTCCCTTGTACTCAGCCATTTTTGTTGTGAAACAACTTCTATGCGCATGCGCACTCAACAAATTGGAATACAGGGAAAGCCCCGGAGCTCGGACAGTCACGGTTGAATTTTATTAAAGGATTTCAGAGTAAAATACAGCAATGTTTTGTCAACATTTTCGCAAGCTTCAACATATTCAATCGTATCTGTTATCGAGATCTACAGATGGAACCAAAATCAGCGCAGTCAGATCCGCTAGGTGCCTTTATAACCGACCAGATTCGGTGACGTCGCGACCGGTCAAATCTACCACTTTGAATCGAAGGTCTTCCCCGACGAAGCGGGGGCTCAGCACGACTGCTTTCCGTTGTCAGGAACCCAAATCGGCTGTGAGTGAAAGTTCAACATCATCCGAGATCTCTCGAGTGACGGCTTCCCCAGTTGGTTTTGCAAAGAATCTCTGTCTCGGCAAATTCAACAAGGTAAGCCTATGTTTTCATTTTATGGTAAGGGTGCACCCTCCTCTGCGACGGGTTGCTCATCTGCGCCTCGGTCTCACTCTCAGCCTCAGCTCAGGTCTATACTCGTGCCGTGGACGTGGTAAGCTTTTCAGATTTTTAGGGCTTAAGTTTTTTTTTAGTCATTAATGAATGTTAATACATAAATAATTGAAATGAATATGTTAAATGCACCTTAATCACTCCACAGAGTGGATTATAGTTTATAGATTATAGTTTATGGTGCTGTCACATTAATTCGCGCATCATATTAATTCGTACATCTTATGAATTTCTACGAAATCGATGAAATATTGCAAATCTAACATCACCATCGTAAAGATCGTTGTTTATTTGCCTAAATAGGAAATTTTCTTAGCAAAAGGACCAAAAACAATGAAAATATTGCCAAAAGATCGGCAGATTTGCTTGCATTTGCAGAAAAACACGGGTCTCGCGACACTGAAGTGAATCCTTCCAATTTTCAGACAGAAATCATCAAATTTGTAAGTAAGCAGACATACCATTCGATTCCTTGATATTTTGTGGTCAAGCTACTGTAAATTTTGCATCTTAGATGGAAGCAATTTTATGGTAAATCTTGTTCAAAACGGGGCCTGCGAATTAATATGACACAATTTGTTGACAATTCTCGCCATTTTCCAGCATGGAGCGATGCGATCGTTTCGTCAATCGAATTTTGATATCGCGATATCTCCGTGATTCTTTCGTGGATTAATTTTATTTTTGGAAATATTTGAAGCCTAAAATATCTAGTTTCATTTCATGCCAGTATTTTAGAAAATAATTTTGTATTTTACAAGATATATTTTGCTAAGTACCACGATCCAAAAATGCTTTAGAAAAAGTATACGAATTAATGTGACCCCATCATATATGCTATGCAAAAACATGTATGATGGAAGTCTATAAAGGCACGCACCTTATTTCTGAGCAAATTTAAAACAGTAAAATATATCATTCAATCACTGAATCTGGTATCACTCGAAGGAGAATATTCTTAAGATTATGAAGATATAAATGTTGAACAGAAAAAAAGCACAAAAACCGTCTACGAGGAACAGTTTCCGACAACGTTTTTCAAAGTTCAAACTGTAGTAGTTTTTGGAACACATTTAAAGGCATGCACTGCTCTTTGCCGATCAAGTAAACGATAACTATCAACTCTTATTGCTACATTTTTCACTGCCTAATGTCATATAAATTCTAAAGATTAATATGAAGTAGTATAAAATCATTGCTATTAAAGAAAACTTACGATTTTGTGCCCAATTCTTGACTGTATTAGCAAAAAATTATGTTCGCAAAGGCTTCCATAGTTCCATGCATAGACAAGCCACATAGTTTTTCTAGCGCGTATTTGCCATAGATAAAACGCGCATTTTGAATGTGTGCCTTTTTATTACGCGTGCCTTTATATGAGCGGACCATATGATGGGGTCACACTAATTCGTATAGTTTTAAAATACAAAATTATTTTCTAAAATCTTGGCACGAAATGAAACTACATGTTTTATGCTTCAAATATTTCCAAAAATAAAATTAATTCACGAAAGAATCACGGAGATATCGCGAAATCAAAATTCGATTGACGAAGTGATCGCATCGCTCCAAGCTGGAAAATGGCGAAAATTGTCAACAAACTGTGTCATATTAATCCATACACCCCGTTTTGCAAAAGAATTGCCATAAAATTGCTTCTAAGATGCAAAATTTACAGTATGGTAAGGGGTTCCTCCTCTGCGCCAGGTCCCTCATCTGCGCCTCATTGACATACGCGATGTAACTCGCGCGCTCGGTGNATTCCTTGATATTTTGTGGTCAAGCTACTGTAAGTTTTGCATCTTAGATGGAAGCAATTTTATGGTAAATCTTGTTCAAAACGGGGCCTACGAATTAATATGACACAGTTTGTTGACAATTCTCGACATTTTCCAGCATGGAGCGATGCGATCGTTTCGTCAATCGAATTTTGATATCGCGATATGTCCGTGATTCTTTCGTGGATTAATTTTATTTTTGGAAATATTTGAAGCCTAAAATATCTAGTTTCATTTCGTGCCAAGACTTTAGAAAATAATTTTGTATTTCAAGAGATATATTTTGCTAAGTATGGTAAAGGGTTCCTTCTCTGCGCCAGGTCCCTCATCTGCGCCTCATTGACATACGCGATGTAACTCGCGCGCTCGGTGAAATCAAAACCTTTTCCTGAAAATCTCCAACTGCGTGTAAAGTGAATGGGACGCAGAGAAGGGACCCAAATATTTTGAACGGCAAAAATGAGAGGGGTGTATATTTCATCTAAAATGACATTGTGCCTAGTCAGATTTTGCTGAGATATTTCTCACACGTAATCTTCAGGATATTTGTGATAATATCAGATTAAAATTGAATTGGATATTCATTGCTTCATGCTTTTTTTCACCCTGAAAGTTTAGGTGCGCAGACTCGCGACCTCCCATCATACCACAATCCCAAAATGCTCTATTAAAAGTATACAAATTAATGTCACCCCATCATAGCATTATTAAAAAAAAAATTTTTATTCTATTTTATTTGCAATTTAAAAAGTTTATACCTGTGTGGTAATTTCAAGATGATGTTGAAAACATAAAAGTGGGCGAAGTTTGGACTCCCCCATCATATGCGTATAAATTCTCCCTGTATAATAGTAGAAAAATAGAAAAAAATAATAGAAAAATTAATTGCTTTGGAAAAGTTTTAATACAATTTTGAACGGAGAATGTCAGAAATTGTTTAAAAACTCCTACAAACTGATTTGATCTTTCTGTCTAACATACATGCCGAAGTACTATAGACTAAGATGTGATCACAATAATTTGTATAGTTTATTTATTTATTTATTTATTTATT
This sequence comes from Temnopleurus reevesii, assembly GCA_036244855.1. Classification (NCBI taxonomy): domain Eukaryota; kingdom Metazoa; phylum Echinodermata; class Echinoidea; order Temnopleuroida; family Temnopleuridae; genus Temnopleurus; species Temnopleurus reevesii. Next base: position 147,402 of record BQKZ01000356.1, read on the forward strand.
TATTTATTCATTTCCTGTATGACACAATGTTTGACCTAGAATGAAGGACATACAAATACAATATCATAATAAGTGGGATCATAATAACTACACTAGTTTGTATGAACATGATATAGATATATACAGTGGCATACAGAGGTAAGACGAAATAAACCAGAGGCTTGAGCTATCGCCACACCTTTACATGTGAGAAATAAATGTAATTGATAGTAAACTAACTATTAAACAAAAATAACAAATACGGAAACAGTAGTAAAAACGTCAAAGTACAGAAGAAAGAAGAGAGAAGTAGAAGAGAAGTAGACGAGAAGACAGAAGTAGAAGAGAAACCCATTTAAGTTATTTATAAACTGTAAGAAAATTGATAGTCATCGCGGTTATTTAATTATAATATAATACATATACGTAACTTTGTTTTCACATATATGAAATGAGGTGACATTTTACAACATATTTAAAGGAGTGCATGGTACGCATATTGCGGATATCATGGGGCAACCTATTCCAGACATCTGGACCAATATGTCGTATAGATTTGTGGACCAACACTGTGCGAGGATTGGACAAATGGATGTTAGAAGACTGTCTCGTTAGATAGGAATGGACATCACTATTTTTCCGAAACATTGAAGAGAAACAGTTTTGCAAGAGGTTATTATTATGTCGAGGTTATTATTATTAGTTATACTCAAGCAATTTCTGAGATTGCAGTATTGCGCACAATATAGCTCTAGGTATCTCTAGAAATACACAATTATTTTCAGGAATAAATTTTAAGGGGAGTGAGAGCAATTGCTCTCCTAAATCTCCCCTTAAATGCTTTTTTTTTTGGGGGGGGGGTGATTTATTGAGCCCCTCGTAACCCCAAATTTACTACATGAAGACCCAATTTAGCTCCCCTAAAACTCTCCCTGAGAGCATCTAGGAGAGCTATCTGTAGCTCCCCGGTAAATTCTTAAATTCAGTCCCTGATATTGATAAAGCATAGAAAAAATATAAATTTTAGTCTTAAAATATTCTTTTAAAGAACATCTATTCATGAAAGAATTGATATCGCAATATCAAATTAAATTGACAGACAAATGCATCGCTCCACACAGGAAAATGGTGAGAATTGTATGACGGGGTGAAAATAATTTGTTCAGTGTTTCTTGATCATTGTAGATTATGATATTTACGGAATTATTTTTGAACATTTTGGCATGAAATCCTCTGATGTTTCTCAGGTCCTCTTACTGTTCTACAGTACCATAGATGAGCTCAAAGGGAAAAAAGCTGAGGCTGGCTTGTAAGGAGAGCTCCCATTAAGCAATTCTAGGCTTCTGGCTTTTCAGCATATATCCTTTACATCATTGAGTGAAGAAAAATCAGATGAATACATTGTGCACATTTGAGAAAAGTCTGATAATAAATAAATATGCAAAGACTCAATTATGTCCAAAGTTGGCAACTTTGGCTGAATCTGTGACATACTTGCTGACAACTCATCATTCACTTTGTGTATTTTTTATCAAACAAACAGGAAAATGTAAAGTTTAGATAAACGGTACAATATGATTCTTTACCAAATACATCCAGAATTGATAAAGGCTTACAAACACTTAAGCCAAAAACCCCCCATAATTTTCACCGCTTTTCTGCAAAAAAAGAAAAAAGAATACATATTTTTGTACAGTACTTATGATTTGCAAGTTGTCTGACATGAGTCACATTACATGACATGTTCCATCTAGGTTGCCCACCTGACTGACCCCCATTAGCAGCAAAGATTGTTCTACATTGAAACTTTGATCATTCATAATTTTTTTTTTCAACAGATTATCTGATTTTGTTCAAACTCTCACAGCTTCTTCATACATGGATCTCAGTTTTCTCCATCCATTGACAGTACAATAATTATAGGGTTGGGATTTCACTTGAATCAATGTGCAGTTGTTTAAAATACAGTCTCTCTTTGTTTTTATGATTTTCCAGGATGAGAATAATCTGTCTTTGTTTTTGTGTTTTCCAGGATGATGCTTTCCCCTATCCAGAAATCTCAGTTGAGCAGTTTGAACATCTCAACCAAATGTGTGATCCCATTGAAAAGTTTTTCAATGAAGAAGGTAAATATCACTTTTCCTGTGTCAGTAATGATTGTAAAAAGAAACTACAGAAACTTTGAATCTTTAATTCATTTTAGCGGCTTATTTAATGATCGGAATCAGTATTCTTATTTCTTGGTAAAGACCTAATTTTACATTTATCTTGTGGATGAAAGCATTTGTTACATGCACGGTATACTAACAATCTGTCTGTCTGATCATGGGAGGAATGACGACCTTCCAGAATACGGATGTATGAGGATAGAAATTTAAATGTTAATCATCAAACAGCTGACCTGAATATTTTTGCATGAAAGTATGGGGGTGTTGTTTGAAATTTGCAATCAATCTGGAGTTACAGTTGATCCGAACGTGCCAATCAAAATCATTGTTTCATGTGCATCTTGTTAAAAGTGCATTGCATGCGCAAAGGAAAATGTGTGTTACAATTTACATCTGATTTGCTGTTGATTTGTGATCAATTGCAACTTTCGAATGAAAGTTGAATGTAGAAGGGCATCTTTATTCAACAGGACACCAATGGTGAATCACAATGTACAAGGTTTACTTCATAGACATATATTTGTGTTTCAAAGTATTTGTTGAATGTCACCTTGAGTACATGTAGGTACATATTTTCTCTGCATTCAAACTATTAGTAACTGAATTAGGGCCAACTGCAAACTCAAGTGCATGGACAGAAGTTGTTGGTGTAAATTGTACATACATGTATTGGTGGCGTATTCTATTTAATTGCACATTGTATGGGTAATGTAAACAATCAATTGTTGAATACACATGTCTTATGCTCAGATTGCATCTTTTATTTCACAAATAGCACAAGCCCACATGTTGAAGGATATTTTTTTTTTTTTCCCTTACTAGTGGACTCCAAGTCTATCGATGTAAATGCCAAGATTGATGACAAGACATTACAAGGATTGAAAGATCTTGGTCTCTTTGGTCAGCAAGTTCCTGAAGACTATGGTAATATAATGATGTTGTTAGTTCTTAATTAAGCTAGTTTGTCATACTCATATATTTTTGAGAAAATTAATATACATGTAAAAATCCAAGCCTATGAATCTTGCCTGATCCATGTACTACCAGATGAGATCAACAATATTTCTCTTATCTTCTCTTATCTTCACATTTGACCTTTCTAATGTGATGTTTAAACATAGGATGTGACAATATGATACTGTTCATGAAAAAGACACCTTACTTTCTCTGCCCTTGTTGGCCTATAAATCTTAGGGAATGTGATCACAAAGATTAATGAGAGAAGTTTCATGTGTCATGTGATATTGACAATCTCATTTAAATCTGCATGGTAATGTATCTTTCTCCAGAAGTTACATTTCTTCTTCAATAATGTCTCTTGTGATCATATCACGTTTATTCTATTATCATCATTGAATTCCAATGTTTTGATTTAGTTATTATTATTTGATTTCATTACTCAAATGAAAATTTCATTTAAAAATGTTATTTATTTTCATTCAATTATCTTGTATTATTCTGGATTATTCATCTTTGTATTTTCCATACACAGGTGGGCTTGGATTGTCCAACACAGAATTTGCTCGCCTGGCTGAAGTCACTGCTCTAGATGGCGCTATTGCTGTCACATTAGCTGCACATCAGTCTATTGGTTTTAAGGTAAATATCACTTGAATAAACACTTACAGCTATGGATAAGGAATGCCATAGACACCAGCAATGGGAAACTTTCAGGCATTACTTTTAAAACAAAAACCCATTTGAGATTGCGCAGCCAGAATTAATCATCCCAAAGCTCTCCATGAAGAGATAATGAAAGTGAGATTGTAATGGCTCATAGAGTAGGTAATGGAACCTTGAAAACCACAATTTGCCAAACATATACCAAAATGTACAGTCTCAGTTTTTCATTGGATCTGTATTATTTAGTAGAATATTCAGATGTTACAGCTCATTCTTAAAGTATTTTTTACCAGACCTATCCAGTCTTGGGAATTGATACATCAAAGAAGGCTACAAATAAACCATTTTATAGTGCCTGACTTAAAGAAGAACGAAACCCTGCATTTTATATTCTCTCAGTAGATGGAGAAAAATAAAATGAACCAACTGTGAAAATTTGAGCATAATCAGACGATCCATTCAAAAGTTATGAATTTACAAAGTTATAGTGAATGTCCCGTCATGGGAATCCTCGAGTCGGCAACGCCGACCAATTATTAGTAGTCTACGTTCAAATCTGTGACGTATTTGTGGACAGCTCTCCATTCATTCTGTACACAAAATTTAACAATTTCTTCTTTTTTCAGAAAAGTGGACAAAATTTTCCCTTTTCTCGTCAGTATTATAGGTGTTGGATAATTCTTTGATTTGTTGGAAGAATAATGTTGAATAGTTATGGTATATTCAATCAAATTCCATAATTATAAAAAATCATGTACAAAATAAATGGAGAGTTGTCCGCATATCGTCATAGATTTGTTAAGCGTTGCCAATTCAAGGATCCCCATGACATGGGATAATTGAAACTTTAAAAATTAGTAACTTTTGAACGGACTGTCCAATTAAGCTCAAATTTTCACAGTTTGATCATCATATTTTTCTTCATCGACTGATAGCAAATTAATTCCAGGGTTTCATTCCACTTTAATTCATATGAAATTGTATTCATTGTCTGCAATACTTTTTTCAACTTTGTGTAATTTCATAAAAGCTTGTATGCCAAGCCAGATACATTTTTTATTACCCAGCATAGCATCAGATGGAAAAATCACAAATGTTTGAATTCACAGAATCTGCATACATCTGAATCTGCAAATAACATAGTGTGATCATGGTATCATTTCAAAGGGAAATACATTTTTAGATTTAGCCAATAATTCTGTCATTCATATTTTTCCTTTGAATGTGGTAATAAATCGTGATGATTCTTTTCTTGTTGAGCTACCATCATTATTGACTGATTAGTGGTTTCTCACCACATATCGTATATATGGTTGCAAACTGACAATACTTCTGTGTTACATGATGCACCTTTATGGTATGTTGTACATGGTCGTATAAAGTTTGAGATGCTTTGCATGTCTTCAATTTACATTGTACATGTAAAGCCATATACAAGGTAAGGGAATATATTTTCTTTATGTTGATGTCACTATTAAATCTTTTGATATTTCTTTTCATCAGGGTCTATTGATTGCAGGGACTGAAGAACAGAAAGCCAAGTATCTTCCTCGATTAGCTACAGGTGAACTAGTAGCTGCTTTCTGCCTTACTGAGCCCTCAAGGTAGGAAATTAAGAAATATCATTTTATTATGATTATTAAGATATTACAGTCAGGTAGAAATGAAATGGTAAAATATGTGTTGCATGACATCTTAGAGGGCCATTCTGAAGAACATTTTCGAATTATCCTGTTTTTAGCATTCCAAATCCCCAATAAAGAAATCATGCAGAACAAGATTTGGATATGTGGGTGTTTAACAAAGATAGCCAGTTCATTTATTTTAAGTTTCTTTCTTGTGTCTTTTTTGTCCTCATTTTTTGTATCATAATATGGAAACAATCCCTGAAAATTGTCCTTGTCCTAACTTTATACAAATTTCAAAATTGATATCATATTTGTCACACAGTGGGAGTGATGCAGCTTCAATACGAACCAAGGCAACACTTAGTCCTGATGGGAAACATTATCTCCTCAATGGGGGCAAGGTAGGTCTAACTATGTTTATTATAGTTTACAGAAATAAAACTTTTAATCGATGTTGATAATAAAATCCAAAGTTCAATAACAAAAGTTTGTCAGGGATAATCAGTTGATCTTGTTTTTTTTAATCATTATCATGCATATGTATGAATATAGATGAGGTTACAATGATGTATATTGTACCAAATTAAAGGGATTGCATGTTATTTATTAAGAGCATTTATCTAATGAATGAAACAATAGCAATCATTTTATTCAAAATTATTATCATTCTGGGGTCTGTCTCCATTAGAATCAATATGGGTAAATAAAGAAATTATTTAAGAGGTTATTTCTCAGCAATAAACTGTGTAAGTTGATGAGTGGCAAAAACCTATTTCATCTTGTATAAGGTGTAAATTTGTAAACGTTTAAATATGCCTAATGCAGGACCAAGCTTCTATGAAATTCATTCTCTTATTCAGAAAATATTCTGTGTCTTTATTATGATGAAAATTGAAGATTTTCAATGTCTTTAGTAATGTTTTTGTTGTTGTGGAAATAATATATGTTTGTTTAAACTCCTTATTTAGATTTGGATTTCCAATGGAGGTATAGCTGATGTGTTCACAGTGTTTGCTAAGACTGAAGTGGTTGATGAACAGGTATGCATTCTAGTCCTTCATGATGCAAAGATTCTCTTATAGATTTAGGAATAGATTTCAAAAGATTTAATACTCACATGATGCTCTGTCATTCAAATGCCTCACAGAGTCTCACTTTACAGATTTAGGACATGAACGGATGGCAGAATACTGATGGAATAGATTTTCTAATGCTATTTGTGCTTAAGTTTGAATTAGTAGTCTTTAGCAATATTCATTGACAAACACTGACTCATCATTTCAGATCACAAGTAGTTTATGCGGTCAACAAGGAATTTTGTGATCACACTTACACAAATGTTTTCAATATTATGTAATCATTATTCCTAAAGACATTGGTTTATCAAGTTTTTATGAAACAATGTTCCATGCAATTTCATTTTGCATATATTGTGTAATACTTTTATTTTGCTGAAAATTATTACCATTAAATGTACTGGTAAGTATAGCACAAAGTAATGACGTTAAATTACACAACAGATAATTCATGTCATAGAGAGACAGAGAGAAATTTGGTTTTACGGCGTGTATCATTCAAATTTGAATATTTACGCCAGGAGAAGAAGATAGAGAGAAGGAGGCGACCAGCCGGGATCGAACCCGCGACCAACACAGGTCATTTATGACTGTCCCAAACTGTCCCAATACAAGCATCTTTGTGGATTGTGAAATGATTTTCCTGGTATTGCATTGCAATTTGATAAGTATTTTAGCATTATTGCTATTCAAAAGATGTTTTGTGTAGCAACTTTTTCACGTAGAATTGTACAGTACTATAGCGTTGAAAATGTTTCCTTAATGTCTGAGACTGCTAATCAAATGTGAAAAGTAAAATTATAGATTGATAATGATGACATCTGTTGTAATCTTTCAGGGTAATACAAAGGAGAAAGTGACAGCTTTCTTTGTGGAAAGAGACTTTGGAGGGATCACACATGGCAAACCAGAAGATAAGCTTGGCATCAGGGGATCTAACAGTAAGCATTTCATCTTTTAATATGATCACTAATGATTGATGGAAAGTCTTATCTGCTCTGCTTAACTTTTGTTAAATCATGATTGATTTGTGGAAAAAGAATTTCCTTTTTTTTATAATCTTATTTCATTTGTACAAACAGACTTATCCATTTCTCTTTTATAAATGATATCACTCTCCCTCAATCTCCTATTTTGAATATCATACCCTTTTCAAACAATATTCTGATTTCCTACATCCTTGTGTATCTCTCTGCTTTCAATCTCTAATATTCATTGGCCTTCCATTTTCTTTATGTATTTTATCACTTCATATTGTAATTTAAGTATTCTTTTTGCTTCCAAATAAAGTGTCCTGAAAATGGGTAAAACCAAAGTGCTCATTGCTTTGAACAATATGAATGTGTGATACTTAAACACAAGTGATTCTGAGGCTGTATTATAATTAATTCAATTTCAGCATGTGAGGTGCATTTTGACAACACCCCTGTACCTCTGGAGAATATCATTGGAGAAGTTGGTGGTGGATTCAAGATTGCTATGAACATTCTCAACAGTGGACGCTTCAGTATGGGCAGCTCAGGCGCAGGCATGCTCAAGAAACTGATTGGTTAGTATTAATATACAGTATGTTCGCCACATGTAACCCATTTGTGGTGAAAGAAAACATGTCATGATTACATTATCAAAATTTTAGAGGTCACAGCCTTTTTCACCATCATGAACTTTGTGGTCGAAAATTTGTTTTGATCATCCCAAATTATATATTTAGTGGATTTTTTTAATGGTAAAAACAGTGTACATGTACTAAACAATCCTCAAGAAAGTATTTTTCTTTCTTCATTTCATAAAGCAATATAATTACTCTCTTTTAGTCTTACAGTTTGAGAGATTTTTTTCTCGTAGCACAAGCAAACAAGTACCCATTTTAAATTGATATAGGTGCATCGCTAGGATTGCACTTGAATATGGGTGAAATTTGCTTTAAAAACAAGCCCGCCCTCCCCCC